>JAVLUZ010000154.1:46448753-46544720 GCA_036768485.1 Mermis nigrescens | reverse complement strand
GCGAAACAGCGTTTTCTCGGCGTTTTACATTGTACACTTTTACTTGAAATTACTTTTAACGCAATATTTTTTTTCGAAAAATTTCCGAAATTTCGACAATTTTGCGCGAAAAAATCATTAATTTTTTTGACATCAGCGAAAATCTGTCGCAAAGTGCCGGAAAACGTGAAATTTAGACGGATGGACGTTTAGAAGCTTGATTTACTGTTTGATTTTCTGTATTTGTAGCATTTGACGTAAAACGTCGAAAATTTTTGATTGAAAGTAGAAGAAAATTATGCTAAAATAGCTAATTCTGCTGTTGAAATCGTTTCGAAACCTATTCTACGAGCAAAAAATTGCTTCATGATCTAGAAAAAATAAATAAATGTCATTAATAGGTATTATCCCGCACAGCGCCGGAAAAATTCGAGAAATCCACTCTTGTGTATTTGTAGCATTTGTTGTAGAATGTCAAAAACTTTTGATTAAAAATAGAAGAAAACTAAGATAAAATAGCTGTTTCTTCCGTTAAAAATGTTCTGAAACCTATTCCATGAGCAGAAAATGGCTTCCAGGTCGCCGAGAAAGTAAATAAATGTTATTAACAGGTATTATCCGGCGCGCAGCGCCATAAAAATTCTATAAATTATAGTCACTCGGGGCCAAAAAATCATTGCAAATTACATATCCATTCATTGTTTCGCCAAATATTTTTGGCCAATGCGGGAGAAGGAAGGAGGAGCGCCTGTCCCCCTTAAATGCGCCCCTCATACAGCAAGTCGGACAATCTAGACGGTCGGAGGAACGGGATTTCGGGTAATCTAAAAATTACGTGCTTTATTCTTAGGAGAATTGGACAGTCGGTGAATTGGGACGGTCGAACAAATGTGACAGAGCGGTTAGGTCATCTAGCCGATTGAGGCAGTCACCCTGAACGGGCGGCCTGGCTGGACGGGGGCCACATAGGACGGACGGCAAACCTCGACAGTACATTTTTGCGGCCTTCTCAGCCGTCTGGCTGCTCAAAAATGACGAACTTATTCGGCGCTTAGCGTCGCACACTCATTTTTCGACTGTTTTGTGCAATGTATTCGAGCTTTTTTTTACTTTTTCGAAATGTTTCATATTTGTGCGCAAAAAATATTTTTATGACTCGTATCCGAATTTTCTGAGCCCAAAAAGACACTTTTATACTTGACCCCCTGAATTCCCATGCTGCACAGGTATGATCGGGTACAAATTTGTTAATTTAAAGCCTAGAAAGCCTTTAACTTTGGTTTTGTTAAATTCCGAATACCAATTCTATTTCCGGACCACTGAAGAAAATCGTTCAGCCTGAAGTGCGCCAGACATGCAAATACATAAGGAGAGGTTTGGTCGGGAAGGGCAAAAGAACAAAACAGAACGCTTTCTGGCAAAAATATGGAATAACTAGTGTCGGGAACGGATGAAAATTTCTAAAATAAGCTTAACATACTTGACCATAGCGTCATCATAGTGTAAATACAATTATAATTGACAGTTTCAGGTCTATTTCAAGCCCGCTAACTAAAAAAATGATTTCACTCCTCCTTTTATCCAAATTTGGCCACAGTTTCTCTGGAAAATCATTTTGTCTTTTTAGGTCATAACCAGGCGCACGCAGGTGGAGAGGAGGGTTAGGGGTCTAGACCTAAGCTTGGACTGATGGCGAATTGCTGCGGAAAAAGAGGCGAAGTGAAGGTCAAAAACTGATGAAATCAAGCATACATGCGCACGTTCAAATGCTCAAAAGTTTCTTAGGGGGAGGTTAATGAGTAATTTTTCTACCTAATTAATGCCGAATATTCGTACTTAATCAGTCGTATCTATTGAATATTTATGATTAAATTCGATGAAAGCAATATCAATAAGGGCAATGAAATGACCTTTAACACCAAATTCATACAAAATAATAAAAGAAAAATGTCTGGATGGATGAAATGAATTATAACGGGACACATTTGGGAGGTGCGGTTTTTCTAAAGGAAAATTTGAAAAAAAATTCGCTGTACATCTTTTTTTGTTTTACTTTACACTCAATGCCAAGTTTATGAGCGTGTAAAGTTGAAACCGAAAATTCAAATCCCTACTCATTGCTTGCGGAGAGCCAATTTTTTAAAAAATGTTGCCCATGATCTGTAGATCACGTACCTGTTCTTATTTTTTTACAGTAATTTGTTCTAGCCCTACAGTAAGACAAATGTTGAATTTAAATTATTTTCACTCATGCCGCCTGTAAATAAGTCAGTATAAACACTTGATGTAATGTAATGTATTTAAACTGTAGAACATGAATTCCTCTAAAAAGGCTTTTTTGTTTTTGGAAATTTGCGCTAGGTCTCGATCTACAGTATGCTACTTGTAAGAAGTGAGATTAACAAAATACGTTTTTTTTTGGTTTTTTGACTGCCCACTTCTCTAGTCATAAGTCGTGCTCCAAAAATTCTAGTTAAAATAAAGTAGATTTCAGAGACTACACGTAGAACTTGACCGCGTTCATATAAAATCAATGCCGATTTATTTATAGGGGTTTAAAGTTTACACTCTGAAGTGGACGAAAAATGCGTTTTCACCTCTTTTTAAGCTTGCCAGCTTCGCCGGTTATGAATCGAGTTGTGCAAAGTATAATGAAGATAAAGTACGTCCAATGGGTTACACATAATACTTGGACGCGTCTGGTCAAACTTGAAATAGAGTTAAATCTGGAGGTGTAAAGTTAAAACTCCGGGGTGAAAACACATATTTTTTGAACGTTTTTGTCTGCTAGCTTCTCCGGTTATGAATCTAGTTGTGCAATCTATTCTCAAAATAAAGTATACTTTTCAATGGTCACACTTGGCATCTGACCGCGTTTCTTTACACTCAATAGTGAGTTGGTACTGAAGGTATAGAGTTCAGATTTGGGTGAAAAAAGCACGATTTTGCCTCTGTGTTGGTCAGCCAAATTCTTTGATTATGCGCCTGGTGGACATGATCAAGTCTAAAAATGTACTAGGGATCAAACGTCATAAGTCTGTTGGGCGTATTTCTTTACCTTAAAAGAAAAGTCCTGGTAGAGTATGATACCCCTATATATACCCTCCCCCAAAAGTGCATGTGAAATCAAAATTTGTTTTCGCAAAACTGCTTGAAATTGTGAAATTGTTGAGAAACAGTGTGTAAACGTAGTTTACATGCTATTTTAGCGCAACAACTTTTGAGTCGATTTTGGCGGATAAAAGCTCTCTGGCTGACATCCCAGACACAAACTATGCTGTGCTGTGTATCTATGGTGTTTAAGAACTAAGATATCTCATGTTTCCATCCCAAGTGGGCACAGTTTCCCAAGGTCGTAAGTTCAGGGGGGGGGTGAAATCCCAAAATTTAGGACCACTAAATTTAGAGTATAGCCTTTTTTTGCAGGTCAAATAAAAAAAAATGGCTAAAACTTCCTATATAGCATGTTCTAATGTGAAAAATTGCATTTTTAACTACTTTTTGTCCCATTCTGGCTAATTTCGTCATTCTTGTGAGTAAAAAATATAAGAATTCATCGAAAATTTTGACTTTTTAGATCATTTTAAGTTCATTTTAGGTGTTTAATGGGTAAATAAAACAGAAATGTATTAGTCGGCGCGAAGCGCGAAAAATTTTAATATCTTCGCTGCTTTTGTACCCAAAATCACGCAAAAGGTTTGATAGCTCAAAATCGTCCGACAGTGCTTCAAGTCTCGGACCCTGAGGTGGGGGTAATACCCCTCACCCCCCTATGAGAATGTGTGCAAGTGAGTGTGATTATGATGCGACCATACATAGGCAGGCGAGTTCTCAGGCAACCCGGGTCGTGTAAAACTAACAAAAATCCAAAAAACATGCCAAAATTCAATTCTGGGAGGCTGTCGACTTTTCAGGCGGATCTGCCAGATTCTCAGGGTATAAACCCCTCACGCATACATGCACATAAGACTTAGTGTGTAGTAACATCCCGCTGAAGGGTCAGCCAGAAAGGTAATGTCCGGCGATTTTGAGCTGACGGAACGTTTCTGCATCATTTTTGTGGTCAAAAGCAGTAGGAATGTCAAAAATTTCCGGCGCTTCGCACCAGATTAGTACTTTTAAGTACTTTCTACTAAAAAACCGCCCGAAATTGATCAATTTCTGTACATTTTAGTGTTAAAAGCGATATAATGCAGTCAAAATGGGCTATAAATGTTTTTAAAATGCGATGTAAAAACGTTTTAAAGGCTATTCCGACCATTTTGGGCGTTTAAATACAAAAAATTGTGAAAATTAAATTCAGGTAGTTTTGGAATTTGGGATTTAAGCCCCCTGCCGACCCTGACCTTGTGCATCTATGCCTTCGCGCACGCCATGTGTGGATGCGGCCATAGATGCACAGCATGGCCGATCAGGAGGGCAGGGATAAGCCGGTCTGAGGGGGGTCAACAATTAAGCTTCCCCCTCCCCCACGTGCACGTCCGGATGTGACATTCACCATATGCATTCTCTATACGTTAATTTAGGTCTTTCGCACGAGTAAGCTCGGATGAAAAGCAGCGTTGAAGCAAGTGGTTTAAAATAGCAAAGCACGCTATAACGCAAGAGTGCAGTGCAAGTAAGTCTTTGCACCACAATGCAATATTTAGAACTTAGGAGTTAAAAGACAAAAAACAAGTTAAATAAAACCGCGCGAATTTATATGCAAACTGATGCATAAGGTACGAGTTTGATCAGCAAAAGGATTTATAACACAGCCAGAGGTATAATTTACGTGTACAAGGTAATGCCCAAATTAAACCGCCAAGGATTCCTTTAACTACATATTCGAGAAAAAAGCGGTTTCCATAGTGACCAACTGAAATTGAGCGGCTCGTGCAAAAAAGCACTTAACTTTCAAGCTTTCGAAATTTCAGCTGAGCGCTGGCTAAGCTATGATAATATAAAGCGTCTGTTATTTTGGCGAAACTTCGAGCCTTGCTCGCTAGAAACCAACGTTCAAGTGAAATACCAAGAGCCAAATCTCGAAAAGCATTGGCGACGTCATCACGGAAGTCTAGCAGTGAACAGCAATGCTTATTTAGCAGGTATTTTATATATGCGTAGGTTAGAAGTTAAATCCTGTGAAAAGTAAATCAAAAATTTCGAGACTCGCTAATCTACTGCTCCGATTTTTCCAGTCTTAAAAAGTTTCCCGTTTTTGGCCTGTCAACATTTTTCTTATGTTTGGTTTTGTAAATTACCAAAATGTTTATAATTGTAATGAATATCAATTCGTAATTCCAATAAAGTTCCACATTCTAATATACAAATAAAGATCCTTTAGCCAAACACGAGATTATTGGCGTTTGTTAAAAATATTTGAAAAGCTATCTAGTCTCGAAAATTAGAAATGCAAAAAAGGGAAAAAATAGAAAAAAAGATATGAAAACACACATGCACACTGCGAAAGGGGTATGGGGGGTATCTCCCCTAGCATAACATTTTGAAAGGCATACCCCCTCAGGCCATTTGCGGATCAAACCCTATTGTTGGAATTATGAAAGAGCGCCGAACGATGCTCAGCAGTATAAACTGAAGTATTTTTCGAATAGTACTCGGTCAATTCATTCATTCAGACACTTTTTTCTCCATTATTCTGTCCAGATTAAATAGTCCAAGTCATTCCATCGTGCTTATTATCATTTGTTTTCACGCAAACTTAATCACGAGTATTCACGAAGAGTAAAATACAATCAATTATAGCATTTTTACGGGTTGTAACCGGGAGGGTGGGGGGGGTAAGGAACGACAAAAATATCTACAAAATAAAAATATACACACACTGTCAAAGACATTTTAGCAGCGCAATAATTAGATATATAAAAATTAATCATCCCCCAGAAATTGATATTTAGTTTAACCCCATTCCAAATTTGGTTTACCGCCTAAAAAATGGACTGAAAAATATACAAATAATATAAGTAATAATAATAAAAAATATATATTAGTATAAATTATACAAAATAAATAAAAATACATGACCGGCAAAACATACCAAGCTTCCGAGCGAAGTTTCGCACAGGTTATTTTTCTTAATGAAAAGGTAACGCAGAGCCAAAAACGAAATTAAGACGAATCAGAAAGGAAAGAAGCACAGAAAAAGCCCAACACACTGTCGAAGACTAAAAGCAAGAAGAAAACTGGAAGAAAATCAAACGGAAGTAGACGAAAATGCCGCTAATTTATCACACATTAATATATGCATCAGCAGACATGCACAGCATGGGGAATTCTAGGCATGAAACTGAAACATTTCTCTAAGGTGTCTTTTTTGGCTCAAAAACGGTGGATACACACATCAAAGGTATCAATTTTAGCGTTCCTGACGATGCACTACCGATAACGTAAGAACTTCGAAAAAAATTAGAATAAATTGAACAAAATGTAGTCAAAAAATGAGCATATGGTGCGAAACACTAAAAATTATACTTTTATGGTATACGGATAGCTAGCAACGTTAGAAGCAGAACGATTTCCACGAATTTTAGGAAAATTGTGAATTCTTGGAGCACGGATGAAAAAATTCATTTATAAGCGCCAGTTGATCTAACTACATGAATATGACAAAATTTTATGTTCGTCAGGCGCATTGAATTCAAAGTTAAAAAATCCATCTCTCACTTATGGCTGTAGAAGAGATGAAAAAATGCTAATGTTCTTCAATCAGCCGATTTATTAAGTTTATCACGAGCAAAAAGATGAATGGCATGATCGATAGGGTTATTCAGTCAGGAAACATGTTTGCCAAATTGTGATGGCAAACTTTAACAACTGTATATTTAAATACAATGATAAATTTAAAAATAATCAGTGTTGACCAATCTTAGAGTATAGAATAGGGTCATAAATTAAATGGCTCGAAATTTCGGATGGGTTGTCCCGAATCATGTTTAGGCAGAGGGCACGAACACGGTTTTTTTTTGTATTCGGCAAAGATTTTTCGCGATGTACAAAGACTTTTGGGGACCGTCTTTGTACATGTACAAAATTTTGGGAAGACAAAAACTGCAAAAAAGGTGTGAAATTCGAAAAATTTCGGTGCTTCGCGCCCGAAATGAGTAAATTGTGTGTTCTATATATCTTTATAATGGCAGAAATTGCATTTCAAAAGTAAAAAAGCCAAATTTTTCGGCGCTTCGCGCCGTTTTTAAAACGATTCTTAATGATTTTTGCCCTTAGAGACCCATAAATTAGCTAAAACACACTACGAAAAGTCGAAGAACTTTGTTTTTACCACACTAAAAACTCTGCTGTACCATATTATAGTACCCAAAAATTTTGTGTATACAAAATGTACAAAGATGTTTAGAAAGACAAAAACTGTAAAAGGTGTAAAATTCCCAAAATTTTCGGCGCTTCGCGCCGAAAATGATTAATTGTTTGTCCTATATATCTTCAAAATGGCAGAATTTGCATTTAGAATGGAAGAATGTCAACATTTTTCGGCGCTTCGCGCCGTTTTCAGATAATTTTTAGTAATTTTTGGCGTCGAAACCCAGAAATTGGCTAAAATACACTGCCAAAGGTCGAAAAGCCTGTTTTACCACACTAAAATCGCTACTGTACTATATTATAGTACACAAAAATTTGCATGTACAAAATGTACAAAGACTTTGGGGACCATCTTTGTACATGTACAAACGACCATGTACAAAAGAACACTGGGCACGAATGACCTTCATTTTCGGCCGAAAGCGGACAATAAAACGCAAGTTTTTTCTTAAAAGTCGAGTGAAGGTCCAAAATTTTCTGACTTGGGGACGGGGAACGTTCAATTCTATGTGGAGGATACCCATTAACCCTTCCTGTTACATTTTTGATCAGGGTGGTTAATAAATTGCCTTCTATTTTTGTCTAAAAGCGACAGGATAGCACTTAAACAGTCTAGTCTTTTGCCTTAAAAGTTAATAAGAAAAAAATCTAGCCTTTTGAAGGAGAGGGGGCCGGACACAGCATCTTTGGGTTGCCATGCACTTTGACAATAGTAAACGCTGCTATCATTTTAGTAGCGATAGTCGATCCGAGATATATGCACAAAATAATGTGTGTTTAATTGATTTTTTCAGCTTACGCGCAATTGACTACGTGTCGGCTGATTCAACAAGCGCCTTATTAAATATTAAAAACCTGATTCTCTTCAGTCAATCGATTTTTATCGCACGCAACAAAGTGTCATTACCTCTTACTATCACTTATCACTAAATGGGCAGGCACGTGGCTGGCCGTCCTATTTTGGAGGGGACCAACACCAATTTTGGGGGACTAAGCCCAGAAAGAATAAAAATAGCACGAAATAACGTTTAAGAAGTCCTATTTTTCCGATTTTTCTGAATTTTGGGGATCAGGACTATAGGTGGGCAGCAGGAAAATTCTGGGGGGAAGTGCAAGATTTTTCGGAGGTCAAAAAATGGCCTTAAAAATGGTGGTAAGGCGAAAAAACACAATTTTTCGGCGTTTCTCATCAAGCACTATCCATTGGCATCAAAAAATTGCGAAAAGAAGCAAAAAAATTTCAAAAATTGAATTCTGGGTGGGGGTATTTTGATTTCTGGGGGGTATTTAGGTTTCTCGGAGGGGAGTGCATACCCCCCAAACCCTCACGCCCAGGTGTGGTCAGGACCCCCCCCTATTCCCTACGGAGCTACGTAACTGTAAATGGGGGACTAAGGTCGCCCATACGTTGGCTCAGCCAGCTCCCAAAAAATTTCAATTCGCTTGAAGATCCTAAAATTATAAAATCTTATAATCTTAAAACAGCTCTGGAATCTAAATTGATGACTAGTAGCCTTTATAATCTTAAATATGTCCGTCCGCTACTTCAGAGCATTAGCCCTTACTGATTGCCAATTAATCTGAGCAGTTTTTTTATTTTTGTACGGCACAATGATTGTGAGACTCGTACAAAGAAATTCGTAGCGATCACTGAACACAAAGTATAGGCAGATTCTGGCCGATTTTCGATTGTACAAAAAATTGAAGGTTTTCGTACAAAAAAAGAAAACAGTGTATCTGTGCCATTTTTGTTCATTCAGATTCTTCTTTTCGTTTCAGCCGAGAACGACTTTTCGTGAATAGCAATATATATTTTCCATTCATTACTGCTTTTACCATTGGAGTTGTTTTTTCCCTCTATCTTTCCTCCGCGTCTATGAGAAATCTACTTGCATTTCCGCACTTTTATCAATATTTGTTGATTCGTTTAATTCAATAAGCTGATTTGACCCCATTATGATTATGGACGGGTTTATAATTGCAGCACGTATTTCATACACACATGCTTGTAAAAATCTGCGGCTGAAGCTGAAACCGTATTACTTAAGGTATGTGGGCGGAAGGGAGAAGGCCTAAGTAGGAATTTGAAAGGATTAAGAATTCGCATTTGTTTCATTTCAGGATTAGAAAACCTAGAATAAAGACCAAATGACTAGCAAAAAACAGGTAAAACAAATTAATGAACAGATAATGTACTAAATAGTAAACTTATAAAACGGCGTAGATTTCGAGGCAAACGATGCTCACTTTCATTCGTCATCGTAGAATCCGCATTGAAAAACATATAGAAAGAATGAACTACGCGCCATTTGAGAGGTCTGATAGATCCGAGGGCATCACTATTAATCTCAAAATTTCAGAGATAAAATTTGGTGACGTGGTAGACATTAAAATTAGCGAATTCTCGTTGGTAAGTGACTCTTGAATGATAAATCACGACGCTACATACTCCTAAGGTTGGAACACAAATTTAGTTTACACCATCACCAAAGCGAATGTAAGCTTTACGCATTGGCAAATTCTTTCAGCGTCAGTATTTTGTCAGAAAATAGGGTTCTTTTCGTATTTTCTGTTCTAAACTTAGCCGGTCTTTTATGTAAGGTGAAATATAAGAAGGCTTCTACCTTGGAAGCGGTAAATTACACAAAAATTTCATCCATAAAACGTTAAAAATTCCATCAATAAAACACATGAGCGCAATTCACTATTTCCCTGTGTGTCCAGGACATTTCGCATTTTACACTTTGCTATCTTATTTTCCTTGCGACTTTTTTATCCTTGCGGTTATTCCGAATAAAGTATTATTATTATTATTATTATTATCATTATTATTATTATTATTAAATTATTATTAAAATTATTATTATTATTATTATTATTATTATTATTATTATGGTTGTATTCGTCAAAGGCCTAAAGGAAATTTCAAAGAAAACTGAATGAAAGAGGGAATTTTGAGAAAACTCAAATCCCGATGTCCTAATATGAGCAGTCGAGTATAGCAGATAAATGGATTTGGTTGGATACAAGATCATAATATACCGATCGCTAAGTAGACAAGACCCCCAAGAATTCCACTTTGTGAAATTGTTTATTTTCAGTTCCGCAACCCGATAGAGTTTGCCGAGAAAATCAAATTTCCATCATAGTCGACATCATCATTTTTGGTCTTTTTAGCGTTAAGTTTCCATACCGCAAAAATATCAGCATTTCTCTCCTGCTTCTTGTCCAGCAAAAAAGTTTAAAGAACGCGGATCAATCGATCCGAGGATCACCTGGAAAAATGACTAATTTTTCATTACTAAAACAAGTCAACAATCAATCAGACCATATTGTTAGATTCAGATTATATATAAGTTTTCAGTAGTACTCCGCTGTTCCTGTCAGCTTTAATTTCGCCTTTGGTCATAGAACGTAATTTAATGATGAATAAATTATCAAACAATTACTAGATGGGGGAACATCATGATTCTTTCAAAAGAAAAGCCACGACAAGATTTGTATAGATATGTCCTTCAGGGCATATAACACCTTAGTCATACACGACATCCCGCCGAAGCGAAATGCATTTCCAAAAACTTCCAACGCAATGAGCAAGCTCAAAGATCGGAGTTGAGTTTTACCTTCAACGTATGGGTAAAAACCGAATAACATGGCAATTTTGGGCATATATACAATGGTTAAAGCGAAACTGCACGGGTTTAAAGGCGAATGTGCTGCCGTCTTTTCGAACGTACCTGAGGCAATTTATGTATGTACACACATACTGGCGTACGATGTACCACGAATCAATCGATATCAAAACGCGATGGCTCAGAATTTTATGACGTCACGAGGTACGACTACGCACATATACATCGAGCGCGTACAACAAACGCACGCATTATTACCGCGTATTTTACGTCGTTACGTACACAAGCGCGCGATTCATACTAATCCGCCTTATATGCACAGCTTGATCGATCTGAGGTGGGGAAAGGTCACAAATTGAGCTTTTTATGGGCCAAACTGACACTGATATAATGCTAAAGCAGCATTAGAATTACGTTATTCCATAGTTTCTAGTCAATTTAAAATTTCTTTCGGGGAAAATTTTCAATCATCCTCCATTTTCGGGGGAGTTTGTGGTATTACTAAATTATGTGCACGCCTGCGTCAAAAGTTGTTTACATGCAGCGGTGCAACTGAACTATGGTCAACAGAAATGGATGAAATGCCATACAAGAACTTTAAGACATAAAGAATCAATTATTTTCTTGCCGTATTTGTATCTGTATAGGTTTTGTCATTTAAAAAAACGTTACATATACTAAAAAAATAAAATCGTCGAGAAATTCGAGAAAAAGCTTACGCGCGAGTTAGACGAGCGTAAATTGACGATTAATATCTTCATCATACCTGGGCAATGGCTGACGGTTCGCCCCGTCCAACTTCTAGCCAAAGGGTGGGTGGGTCCGTAGACCCTGAACAAGGTGGGTCTGTCCCTGAAAAAGGTGGGTCCGTGCCTGAAAAAGGTGGGTCGTTCAGCTTAATCAGTGGGTCAGTCACTGAAAAAAGGTGGGTTCATCCATGAAAAAGGTGTCGAACAGTGTAATAAGATGGTTCCTGTGCATGTTTTGCAAACTGATCATGCTATAGTGTATCTAGCATTTCCTTAAGTTATCTCCAAAAATTTTCTCCCTGTACAAAACATAGCCCCGTCCAGGTTACCCCTTCGCCCCGTCCAACTTTTTACTCAGCCCGTCCTGGTGATGGGCCGATATGGGGCATTGCCCAGGTGTGATCTTCATAATGATTTTATGGTACTAGCACAGATTTTGTTGACTTTTACAGACTATTGACTACATACAGAGCCGTATTTAAGGTCGCAGGGCGCAAACGATCAAAAAATGGTAATTTTTATAACCTTTTTGAGTTTAAACAATTTTTTTAATTTTAACCTCTAATTTTATGATCTTGGTGGATAGCACTTGTCGAAAAATTCTGAAAAATGCGATTTTTGCGCGCTATTTCGACGAATTTTCCGAGATCAAGACCAATTTATACTGGGTTCGCCCTGTGTTGTTTTTTAAAGATAATAAAAAACTCGATATACATACATAGCATTTAAGTCAATGTGGGACGCACAGCTCACGTAACATATGCAGATTATTTCCTATGGGTTTAGCAATTTTATACATTATTCGTCCCTACAAAGCCTCAAGACTTTGTTTTAAATGAAGGAACGAAGTCTGGGGGCAGGTGAAAATTTTGCTGGGATTGATAACCCCACCCCTCCCTCAAGCTCATTTATGCCTGTAACCCCTCTCTGTGTGCATGTATGGCGTATGCCTAACGACCACCAAAGGTGCTACCAAACAAGTACAGCACGGATATTCTGGGGAAGGCGAATTTCAAAGTACCATTTTTGGGCCCAAAATGGAGCGCAAGCGTCAAAAAACATATTTTTCCAGTGTTTCTGAAAACGCTCTATTTCTCTAGACCAAAAAAATTCGTAAAAAAATTATAAGAAGTCAAACAAATTGAACAAAATATAGTCAAAACATGACTATACGGTGCGCACTGCGAAGCCCCGAAAATCTGACACTCTTGAACAAATTAATAGCATAAATCGAATAAAAAGCACCCTTTCTACGAATTTTCAGGAAATCGTTGGAAATTTTCGAAAAATCTCCAATTCTGTGGGGTGGGGAAGGGTGACTGAATTTTGGCGAAGGGGAGGGGGTTAAAATTTTTCTGTGGAGGGGTGAAACCTCCCCATGTAAGATCAGGGCCGGATTTAGGGAGGCGGGGAGAGCGGCCGCCTTCCCTCCACACCTGGGCGTGGGGGTTTGGGGTATCACCCCAGAAACGAAAATACCCCCCCCCCAGAAATCAAAATACCCCCCAGAATTCAATTTTGAAAATTTTTTCGTTTTTTTTTCGCAATTTTTTGATGCCAATGGATAGTGCTTGATGAGAAACGTCGAAAAATGGTGTTTTTATCGCCATACCACCATTTTTAAAGGCCATTTTTCGACCTTCAAAAAAATCTTGCACCCCCCAGAATTTTCTTGCTGCCACGTATGCTTCCCTCCCCTTGACCGTGAAAAATTTTGACGGGTACGATAACACACGGAAAGATGGAAAAATCGTATGTTTTTGTCGTCAAATCTTCAAATTTTCGGCGCTTCGCGCCAGATTTGATTTATTTTTTATAATTTCGAAAGATCCGAATTTTATAATCTTAATGTAGAGCATGTCGAAAAACGTCGAAAAATGTTGTTCTTGCGAGCTACCCGGACGAACTTGCCGAGATATAGACCAATTTATGTTGGGTCCGCCCGCCCCCTTCTCCGCCCACCTTGGCCAGGTCCTGGATACGGGCCTGCGCAAGATCATGTATGAGCGGTGGCGGATCCAGGATTTTCCCAAGGGGGGGTAAACCTAAGGAGGGGCGGAACCCTAACTTGGTCGGAAAAATTAGCCGTTTTAACCCGAAAATCGCTAAAAATCGCTCAAAAATCCTTAATTTTGCGCACCATTTTGGGCCAATGAAGGTGGGGGCGGCCGCCCCCGCCCCCTAAATTAGCCCCTGTGTATGGGTGTAACTCACCGTTTGTCTTTCCCGAACGAATTAAAAACTGGGTGATTTGTCAGAAAAAACGTACACTATTCTAGAGCCGAACCTGATTGCCAACAAGCCAAAATTACCGTAGGTACTAATCACTCCAGTCGATCAGTCTTGTACCGGCCGCATTAGAATAGCATAAAAAGCCAGACAAAAAACGAAAAACATATCTAAACAACCGCAGCAATGAAAAAATTGGCCGGGAATGACAAGCGTATCAAAACACAGAATGTCCAAATCGCATGACATAACCAAACAGGTGACGGGAGGGGGTGGGAGGAGGGATCCTCCCACCCAAAGTCGGCCATTCCCCACAAGCCCCCTCCCCGAAGCCAGAAAATTTTTGCCCTCCCCTAATTTCTGGAAGAAATCAAATCTTTTGGCCGTTATTACGTGTTTTTTGGCCGCTTTTGACCGAAAACTTCATGTCAGTTATCCCCACCCCTTCCCTGAAAAATGGCCGGGACACGCAAATTTTCACCCTTCACATGTATCGTAGGTACACATTTATATAGGGATGACAGACACTCTACAGTATGAGACACACAATGAGCCCCACACGCAACAGTGACGCAGCAGTTTTACCGATCCCCAGTTATACAGAAGGGCTTTAATGACAGGAGTTCCAAATTTGCCAAATTCTAGCTTATGGCAATTTGAGCGTATCGGCGTTGTTTCTTACCGTATTTTGAAACGCTTTAACGCTCACGCCGTTTTTGCAGTATTTTATTGTGTTTTATTGTTTGCATGTATTTTTTTATTTGTGTTTTTTTCGTTTTTAGGTGGAAACAGACGGAGAAGCACAGGCACGATATGTCAACCTGACATCATGTGGAAACTGGCTGAAAAAATTGAAAAAATATACTCACTCGATCAAATTATCGACGGCGCCAGAGTCTAAAGTTCCTTCGCCCAGTTTGTCAGTGAATTTTGAACCGATTAAATCCAAAAATTCGACCGTATTGAGATGAGGACCGTCAAAAACTGCATCTACAGCCTTTGGCTCGTCGGTCGTTACTTTCGACCAATCGTAGGCCAATGACGTCATTTTCAACCAATCCCGATTCGCCGACGTCATTTTCGACCAATCGTAATTATGCGGCGATAGAACGTTCGACGAATCGGATCGCGCCGCCGAGCGATTCGATTGGTCGCCGCTATTAATGGGTGTGGTTTTTTCGACCAATCGGCGTAGGAGACGATTAGATTGGGCGAATTGGAGTCCAATAAAGTCACGTGATCAGGGTGATACGTCGAGATGACGTCTGAGTCGATCATGCGCGAAACTCGATCGTCTACTGACGACGAGGGACGGGGTTGATGAGTCATTAAAGCGTTCGACGATGACGTTATTGCTCCGTGAGTCAAGGTCGAATAGCTGTCGATGCGGGCCAGTATCTTGAAGAATTACAAGATTGACATTTTGCCAAATTTAGAAACGAGTAGAAATTAACTTTAAAAGATCAAAAGTGCTGCTAGAATAATAACTAAGAATTCGATGGAGTGCAGTAAAAAAACGTTGAACCGAAAATAAAGCGTTTATCGAATAAAGCAGGGTTGTGAACTAAGTAATAGGAGCAAAGACTAAAAATCAACGATCGAAATAAGGGTACCTAATTTTTATGAACGAATCTCTAGTTCAATAATTTTTAAACCAAATAGTTAAATTATCCAATAGCCGTTATTTGCCGACCCCTTTCTTTAAGTATCCGTGGTTCATTCCACCAATTAGGTTCGGCAAGTTGACAATTTTAAATGGTTCATTGCAGGCAGTATTCGGATTTATGCATAAATATAATAAATCTTTATGTTTTTATGCCTTTTCAGAGGCGATTAGCTTATATTTATGAGTTGATGCAAAACAAAACATATTCTACGCATGTACGAGTAATACTAATTTAAGCATGAAAATACGGATTTTATGTTTTACACGGTTATACCTTACAATTAATTGATGCAATAACATCTACTATAAGTCAAATACTAGAAACTTGCGTACAACAGCTCAAAAATTCGCATGAGCAAAACCGGGAATACAGAAGGCATTCCGAATCGGGGGGGGGCAAAAACCTTGAAGTCTAATATTTAAAGGATTACTTGCAAGTTGGCAAAAATAATACTCTTTTAGTGTTTATAGTCAAGGTTTACACGCTGGAGAAGAAAGAGTTCAAAAATGTCTTCCATTTCGGTCACACATTCCCATAGGGGGGTGAGGGGGGTATTACCCCCACCTCGGGGTCCGAGACTTGAATCACTGTCGGACGATTTTAAGCTATCAAACATTTTCTGCATGATTTTTGGGCACAAGAGCAGCGAAGATATTAAAATTTTTCGGCGCTTCGCGCCAACTAATACATTTCTGTTTTGTTTACCCATAAAATAGGTACCAAGAATGAACTAAGAATGATCTGAAAAGTCAAAATTTTCGATGAATTCTTATATTTTTTACTTACAAGCGTGACGAAACTAGTCAGAATGGGACAAAAGTAGTTAAAAATGCAGTTTTTCGCATTAAAACATGATATAGAGGATGTTTTAGCCATTTTCATATTTGACCTGCAAAAAAGGCTAGACTCTAAATTTAGTGGTCCTAAATTTTGGGATTTCACCCCCCCTGAACTTTCGACCTTAGGAAACTATGATTTTGGTTATGTAAGGGTGACGGAAAACAAATGGCATGTTGTCCCTATAACTTCTCCGATACTTGACCAAATTAAATGCAGTTTGTTTTTTCTAAAAGCCTATCGCCTATGCGAGTACGCGCTGGAGTTTCAATTATGTTGCTTAAGCTGCTATCAGTTTACACTAGAATAAGCAGAAGTAGTATTTTTCATCTTTTTTTACAGTTATTTTACCTTAAAAGCTACCTTTACAATAACGTAACTCTCCAACACAAAGAAGATAATTAAACGCGCTTTGTTTTACGTCAAACCGAAATTATTTGTTTACCGCTCTATTTATTTTTATTTTGATAGATTAAATACGTGCGGAAGGGCTGCAACTTTATCACGGGTTGCTGCATTCAGACATCAATGTTTTAAATTTGCTAGCATTTACCGAAATAAGCAAAATTCGATTAAAGGTCAATTATTTTGCAGCAACCCAAACTACCGTAATGCAAATTAGGTGAGTGATAGAAAATTGGAAGGGCTTTAAAATAAAAGCATTTGAATTTAACTGTCTTGAGGTACTGTAAAGTTACAGGGTCAGATGCTTTCGTGACATAAAAAACCGTCTTTTGCTCAATTTATTGTAGATAAACAGCAGTTCAGCCAGCATAAATAAAACCTTACCACATTCTTACAGAGATAATAAGTTAAGCGCACCGCATTTAATCTGGGTCAAGTATTTGGAGCAATTACAAGGACCAATGTGTCATTCGTTTTTTATACTACCCTGAACAAAAAATTATATAAAATAGGCAAAGAAACGATTTCTCAACATTCTATGCACATCCAAAGCCGATTTTGCCGAAATTCGGGTACACTGAAAAAAATCAATACATAAATTGATAATCGTGCGCGAACTAAACTGTCTGGAATGAAAAACTTATAAAAAACGAAAATTTTGGGCCAATAAGCTCAAAAGGGCCTAAAGTCAATTCTAGCGATCGTTCGTATGCGTTACTTTCAAACATACATACATATAGGGGGAGAGTGAGGGTGTATAAACCCTCCCTGAAGGGTTAGCCGGATAGGCACTGTTCGACAATTTTGAGTTAATGGAACGTTTTTTGCATCACTTCTGAGGTCAAAAGCAGTAAAAACGTCAGACGTTTTTTGGCGCTTCGCGCCAGATTAGTACTTTCAAATACTTTTTACTCAAAAAGAGCCCTAAATTGATAATTTTAGCATTTCTGAATGTTAAAAGTGATATAATGCTGTCAAAATGGACTAAAAATGCTTTTAAAATGCGGTATTAACACAAAAAATGTTTTATTGGCTATTTTGATCATTTTGATCGTTTAAACAGCAAAACCGTGAACGTTAAATTTACTAATTTGGATTTTTGGGATTTCAGACCCTCCTTTGCCGACCCAGACCTTGTGCACCTATGCTTTCAACAATTTTCAGTTTTTTTTTCATTGAGGGCACTTGTGAAAAACTCGTATCGTCCGTACTCCCAACATTTTGGGAGACCAGTCCCTCAGTACCCCACGGCTGTGTGCCTGAGAAAACCCGAAGACATATGGAATGCAAGCGATTAGGCGAAACTGATGAATTCAGAAGATAATTAATTCTAAATACAACGAAAAATAAACGAAAAAAGCACAGAGAAGCCAAAAAAATGAAAAACGAACGGATAAAGACAGGAATGTAAGAAATTTGATAACTGCGAAGGGCTAGTTGCAAAGCTGACGTGTATGATGATGGCTAGAAGCTAAATAACATTATACATCAGCTTTAGCCTAATTTGTATCAGCAACCACTATCTCCGGAATAGAATAATAAATATCTCCATTCTACCTCCGGAATGAAAAAAATCGGAAACTACCAGTGGAAGGTGATGCAAGATGAAGGCCCAGAATGCGTTGAGATTGAAAATTTTTTCAGAAGCGCATGAAGTAGACCAAAAACTGTGGAATACCGTTTAATTTTTATTTTAATGATATTGTTTAGATAATTTTGAATAATACATATCTTTTTTAAATTGTAGCATTTAAATCATTTTTTTAGATCTTAAGATGAGTTTCACCACCTCCAGCAATAAATCAGTCCACCGCGCAAAAATATTATTTAGCATGTCCCCAGAACTGGCGATTTCCAAAAGAAAACATTTAAAACGTTATGGTTTAAATAAGCGTCTTTCCGCCATCATTTAGTCCAGAAGTATAAATTCTACGGCACCCTTCGCGCCAAACAGCCATTTCGACTGATATATTAAATTTTGTTGGATTTTTCCCGAAAAATTTTCATGCTCTTACCAAACTGGAAGAAAGAGCGTCGTCAGAAACGTCAAATTAGAAATTTTTTTGTATCCAAACCTCGCAGAGTTCATGTGCTGTGCTAGTTTAGCCAACGCGCGAGGGGTACGCCTGAATTGGTCTATAATTCAAAACTTCTGAAAGGCAAAAAATTACTGCAAAATTGATGTCAGGGCGATAGAACAGCGTTTTCGAGATTTCTCATCGAGCTTGCTATATTCATTGACATAAAAAAGTGGAAAAAGAAAATAATCGACATCTAATTCGAGGGTATTTTAAAGTCTAAGCGTCTAGCCAGACCCGTTATTCCCACTATTGATCAACACCCAATAGCACACGTGGGCATTACTGCGCAAGAGACAATGAGGCGTGTCATTTCATACAAGCTCTGTGGTTCTTATAGGCACCGACTGAATTCTGAAGGAGTCTGATGCAGGCACGTAGCTGTGGGGGACTGGGGGTCCGGACCCCCCAAAATCCAGAAAAAACCGGAAAAAATAGGACCTTTTACACGTTATATCGAGCTATTTTTGGCTTAGACCCCCAAAAAATTGGTGTTGGTCCCCCCAAAATAAAAATGGCCAGCTACGTGCCTGGTCCGATTGGGATAAATCACTCTAAAGGATCAATTCCGGGAGATCCGCCAGATTTTACGAGGGTTACAACTTGTCCACACTGTGGGCAGTACAAACCCCATCGCCCGTGTGTGGTATCTACCAGGCAAGCACAGCATGGGAATACTGGAAGGGTAGAGGTGAAATTACAAACCGCTTTTTTCCGGCTAAAAAGGCTGGCTACGCGCACGGGTTTATTTTTTTTGCATTCGGCCAAGATTTTTCCGGGTGTACGAAGACTTTTCGGGACTGTCTTTGTACACGTACAATTATTTTTGGAAATGAAACCAGTAAAATTGTCAGAAATGTCCCGAAATTACCTGCGCTTTGCGTTCAGAATAAGTTTGGAAGTAAGCACATCATGATTTGTTCCGTATGTTTTTATAAAAACAAAAATTAAGTTCAAAAAGTATAAATATCAAGATTTTCGGCTTTGTTCACTCTGTCATTTCTTTTTACGAAGCTCGAGCATTAAGTTTACAGGCTTAAATCAGTAAAAATATCATAGTACTCCTCAAGTTGACAATAATTTAGCGATTTGGGACATTGTTTTCTTCTTTGTTAAGTATTCTAATGTCGTAAGAAAGATGATAAAATAGTTTTAAATCTGTTTTGTTTGTCGTTTGAAACTTTAAAAATTGCGTTTTAGGCAGTATTAACAGAGTTTCTGGTGCTCCCCACACCGCAAGTCAAACGTTCTGAATTATCCATTACCAAAAACGCAGAAAATCTGCGTGAAAGCGCTGAAAACATTAGAATTTTATGACGCTCCGCGTCGTATTGATAAACTTTTATAATTTTTACCGTCAGAGACCCATTAGTCACTACAGTGCACCAACACACGTACAAAGGTGTGTATTTGTATAGCGCATAACGTATATATACTGTACCATATTATACTGCACTAGCATTCGCGTACTATGTACAAAATGTACAAAAACTTTTGGGAACTGTCTTTGTATATATACGAACAGACCTTGTACAAAATAAAAGACAGTGGTTACACGTCAAAAACCGGCACTCATCTCTAGGGGGGTTGGGAGGGTTCGTACCCCCACAAAATTCAGAAAAATCGGAAACAGGACTTTTCAAACCTTACTTTATGCTATTTTCGGGTCAGTCACCCCAAAAATTGGTGTTGGTCCCCCAAAATAGGACGGCCAGCTACGTGCCCGTCAAAAATGTCATTCCTCGGCGTTTTTCAAATGCTTCATCTTAATAGTGGGTTAAAAACTGTACGAAAATTTCGAAGAAAGAAGAATTCGCTTAACCTGAACAAAATATAGTAAAAATGAATTTATGGCGCGAAGTGCCGAAATATGGCACTTTTGAGCATACAGATAGCTAAAAACGTTTGAAACATAACCTTATCATACGAATTTTTTGAAAATTGCAAATCCTTGAGTCGGAGTGAAAAGCTTTTTTGGGGGGGGGGCAAAATCACATATGGCCAAGCACGTAGCTGGAATTTTGAATTTGGGGGGGGGCTAAATTTTTAAGGCAGATATCTCAACAATAGCAAGTAAATAGGCAAAAATAATGGTTTTTTCGCGGCTTTGTCAGCAGGCTCATCACCATAGGTGGGCAGCACCAAAATCTGGGGGGGGAAAAAATTTTCAAAGGTCAAAAAATGGTCTTAAAAGTGGTCGTGAGGCGAAAAAACACCATTTTTCGACGTTTCTCAACAAGCACTATCCAATGGCATCAAAAAATCGCCAAAAAGGCAAACAAAAATTTCAAAATTTGGATTCTGGTGGGGGTATTTTGATTTCTGGGGGTATTTCTACTTCTGGGGGGGTGCATAACCCCCAAACCCCTACGCCCACGTGTGCTCATCACATTTTACGATCAAAAAATTTGAAGTCGATTTCGATCGAATTAAAAAAATAAGCTCTATGAAATAACTTAACAAATGGTTTCTAAACATAATGTCAAAGCTTGACCCTGTTTAACGTGTTTTGTACTCAATTGGTAAACATTGCAAATAAAAACAATACGAAAAATGAATTATTCTGCGGAAAAAACCAGAGTTTTGACCTATTCATCTTTTCTTACGGAAACTTGGGCTTTCCACAGAACAAAATTATAGAAAAAAATCCGCTAAAAATTTTTGGGGTTATCAGCTTATAAGCTTGAAGTGTGCTAATGCTAATGTCTATTGTGGCAGTCTTTCGAATGCGCTTCTTGAGTTTTTGAAGAAACGCACTTGAAAGTGGTTCTTGAAAAAACATTTAAAAAAATAAAAAATAAAAAAGCTATAAAAAAATATTTCACACGTGTTTCACGAAAAATATTTCACAATTCCCCCCTCTTCCTGCGCCGCGAACCCCGTGAATATGGGCCAGCATACACGTACCGCTTAAAATTAAAATTTTTGGCGGGGGTAGTCGGCATAGATCCACAGCATGGCCGATGTGGGGGTCAATTATTGAGCCTCCTGGCCCAGAATAGCGTCAAAAGCCGGTAAAAATGCTAAAATTACGTAAAAATTGAATTTATCTACAGTTTCTAATAAATTTCAAGCACTTTTGAAGAAAATCCTCCTCATCATCTATTTTGAACCTACGCCTTATTTTTCACAAAAAATTTCGCATTAATCCAGTCCGGGAGGTCAAGACTTCCCAAAAAAACCCTCCGCAATATGCACGTCTGGTAATCAGAAGCCAGTGGTTTATAGGGGGCTACGGGTAAACAACTTTCTATTTTTGGCTAAAAATGGCAAAAGCAACTAAAAATGGCCTGAGCAAGCAAATTCTTGCCAAAAATGGAGGGAATCTAAGCCATTTGGGAAAAAGGGTCAAGGCAACTGAATTTGGTTAGGATATACTCCTCCGTAGATTTTTCGCACGTATAAATATCACATGCCAAAAATGCAGTCCTGAGAGCGAATTCAATTGGGAACCCGATCATTTGGTTGGCACCCATACTTGCAAAGCATGGGAATTCTGGGGGGAAGGTTGAAATCATAAAGTGCCTTTTCGGGTCAAGAATGGTACTTACGCGTCAAAAACATCGTTTTTAATTGTTTCTGACAATAATCTATCTTTCTAGACAATAAAAACATTAGAAAAACATCTAAAAAATCAAAAAGTAGGAACAAATCTTAACCAAATATGGTTAAAGCATGAGTATAATGGCGCGAAGCGCCGAAAATTTCGCGCTTCAGAGCGAATAGATAGCTAAAAAGCATCTTTTAGACAAATTTTTCGAAAATTTTTGGGAACTTTTAAAAAATGGCCAATTATGGGGGTGGATGGAAAAAATTGGGGTGTGGTAGGTGAAAATTTTTCTGGAGGGTGAAACCTCTCACCCAGGTAATGTATGGTGGCAACCGAACAGTAAAGAAATCAATCAAAATTATCCTAGAACTAAACGCAATCAACAAAACATTAAACTACAAGTTTTCCCCAAATACCGAGGAACCATTCTTGAATTCATACAAATGTCGAAATTTAAAAAAATACGAAAAAGTGCATAAAAATGCTGCTTATATCAAAATATTACATATACGGACGTAGATGAATAAAAAATTATAATTTTAAAATCAAACTCGTCGATTGAATGATACAAAATTGTAATAAAATAAAGGACTGAAATTAATAAGGCAAATAATATTAAAACTTAATAAATTCGACGGCAAATCAGGCAATTGTAAACAACGCACCCTAAATTATTGCTTTACAGCGCCTTATCAAGCTGTAGATCTCGTTTACACTATTTTTGCAAGCAAAATGTTTGGCTTATACAACAAACAAAATAAATTCATTTATTATTGGAAAATTTGCCAGAACTAACAAAAATCATAAAAAGTTTCGAAAAGTAACAAATGAATGTATATACATAAAATAATAAGAACAATTGGGCGAAAGCGGCATAGTTTTAAAAAAATCAATAAATGTAAATTGAAGCTAAAATAGCAGAAGCGATGCAATACTGAAGAGCATGCAATAAAAATAAAATAACGAAATAAATGAAAAGAGAAGAAAAACCTAAAACACGGAAAAAATAAACAAGAAACAAAAGTTAAAAAAATAAAAATAGCATTAAATCCCCTACTAATGGAGAAACTTGAAAAAAACGCAAAAACGGATACCTACAGTGATTGCCATGAAAGCTGACGCACTATCATCCTCAGAATTTTAATTATTTGATGCGTCGCGAGCGCCGCATTTCGTCTATCATGCGCTATCCTCTCTTTTTATTATTATACGCTATTAATCTGTATCATTCCTTTAATCTGGCGATGCGGACGGCGCAATTTTGCTATTAATAGCGCCAACAAGAAGAAGGCGCACGTGAATGTCGTTCTATATTTAGGCGAGCCGACATTAAAATCAATATTTTTGCCAGCCGGCGACAGACAACGAAGAATTTTGCAGAAAGGTACGCAATACAGAGCGACTCGCCTAAATATAGAACGACATTCACGCTGCGCGCTTCCTTCTTGTTGGCGCTATTAATAGCAAAATTGCGCTATCCGCATCGCCAGATTAACAGAATGATACAGATTAATAGCGTATAATAATAAAAAAGAGATGATAGCGCATGATAGACAAAACGCAGCGCTTGCGACGCATCAGCTATTATAATTCTGAGAATGATAGTGCGTCATCTTTCATGGCGATCACTCTACCTATAGGAAAACACAAAAAGCATTCAACACATTGACCGGATTATAATTTTAAATCGAAAAATCATACTAAATAAATGAATTCAATTAGGATAAACATTTACAGAACAGAAATAAGAGACTTAAAAAATTAAAATCAGTGAAATAAAATTTGTTTTCCGAAACTGATTAAAAAATCCGAAAATCGAATAGTGACCTGAAAATTATGTAACTCAAAAATAATTAAGGTTAATAAAAAAATCTAATTTAAAAATGAAAAAACGAAAATCAGAGATTGAAATATAAAAGATTGAAGAAATAACATAATAGTGAAAAAAATTCAGAAACCATTGAAATTTTGAAGAATATTATGAAAACGTAAGTTGAAGAGCAAAAAAACAGCAAGAAAGCTAAATTACGACAATAATTATGAAATAATATAATTCAGTATACATATTAAACAAAATTTTTAAAAAATTGAGGAAATCAAATCTGAGCAATTTTATAAAACGTAAAAAATGGTTAAATTTCATAAAGATAACTAGGACTTAAATTTAAAAACACGGTAGTAACATGAATAATTAACCGCAACTAGCGAAAGCGTCGCAATAAGGGGCGGATTTAGGAGGGCGGGAGGGGCGGCCGCCCCCCAATCGGCCGAAAATAGTGCGCAAAAATCCCAGGGAAATGTTACTCGAAGATTTTACCCACGATTTTACCCGAGTTTTAAATTTACTCGCCATTCAGAATTCGTCCCATAGTCATTGTTGGTTTTGGGCTCGTTGGCTGTACAGTTCGTCGCGTCGATTTAGCTTTTAGCGTTTTTGTTTTTGTTTTAATTCGTGTACATAAAAGTTAGCAGCTACCTACCTAGTGGTGCATTATATCGTAGGTAGAGGAATCGGTGGCCGGCCCTTGATTATTTCTATAGCCCTGCTTCTTCAGGTGAATACTATTAGAGTTATTTCTTTCGTTCAAAATTCATTATCCTTTTTCAGCAAAAATCATAAAAGTTATTTCACTTAATTCTTATGTAGGATGCCTGACCGCCTTGGAAAACCTGTGTTGCTGTTTTCAATGTTCAATTTGCTTCTGGGAACCAAGAAGCCTTTCGATACAGCGATTTGGTTGAAAATAAGTTAAATAACTTGAGAATTTTATTGGGTTTTCGATCCCAAAAGGTCAACTGACCTCACGTTTTAAGTCGAAGCTACTTAATTACTTCTGTGTTAGGTATCTAGAGGCGTAGCTACCGAAATCTCTGATAGGTACCGGTCAGCAATTCTAGGACCGTGGAGATTGAGGTTGTAAGTTCTCTAAGGAGTCCAGAGGTTGAGTTTGGCGTCTCGCCCTACCACCTGACCTTAAAAAAAAAAAAAGAGCCCCGTAGGTACGTAATTCTGTCTCCGCCTAGGCAGCTGTATGTATTTAGATACCGGCGGGGCAGCATTACTTACAAAATTAAAGCTAAACTAGTTTAAAGACATTTTGGCTCAAAAGCTCTCTGACCTCAACCAGCCATGCTGTGCATTATGTACGTTTACGACCAGACATACGCCCCAGAGGGAGTACTACTGATACACAGGATGGCCGATCTTGGGGGTCAGTCGGTAACCCATAATTGTAAAATGTAAGATTTTTTGGAGAGAGGCGCAGTGAAGGCCAAAAATAATTGAAAATCTAAAATTTTGTAAAAACTAAGGAATAACATTGTTTCAACGCTATTTTGACATTTTTGTCGTTTTTGACGTCATTTAGCCTAACGAAGCTGATTAACTGAACCCCCATACTGGCTGACGCCCTCCCTGCTCGTTCACGACTCGCTAGAAAGTGTTTCGTAAAAAAGCAAGCTGTAAAGACGCTAAACAAAGTTTGTCTTCCTTTAGGGATTAAGCTTAATAGAAATATTATACATGTAGATTGCATGCTGGATAATGAATAAAATATAGTATATTCTTATTACAACATAATCTGATCACAAAATCTTATCATTAATTGAACATTTTTTTAATTTGAAAATACTCCTTTTACTTTCCGCAGTCGGAATTCGTAAGATATAAAACCTCAGTAGTACATAAGAGCCAGTTGCGTATCCAAAATTTTCTTAACGGTAGCCGGTACCTCAATATTTCCGAAAATAGTCAATTTTCATTCTTGCCTCCCATGGAATAAATTTTCGCGGTTCCCACATTGCCTATTATAATTAAAAATGACCTTGAATTTAAAAAAACTTCTCAAAAAAATTTCACATATTAGGCAATAGTACGCAAAAATGCCTAAATTTCTTTAACCTTGCTAAAATGAGGTGCGAATCAAAAATTTCTTGAATTTAGGCAGAAAAGACGTCTAGAAGCTTGAATTTCTTTGATATTATCTCTATTTATGCACTCGAAACATAGCCTATTGAAGGCATTCGAAGCGAAGAACAGAGGAAATGTTCAGAATTTATGCTATAAAAATGGAAGGAAGCTATAAAAATAATAGTTTTTAGTTTTTTAAGCCGCCAAAAAATGAACAAATGTAATGAATAGAAATTCAAAAAAAATTCGCTATGACGACAGTCAGAGGCCAAATGTCATTGAAAAGTTCATCCATCTTTTATCTCGCCGCATGTTGGGCTGAGGAAGCCCTCCCATTAGTCTGCCTTATGAAGCACATCATTAGCTTTTTCGGTGCAAGTTTATGCTAGCTCAACTATGCATTTGGTGACCTTAAATGACCATATTTACTCTGTACAGTATGGACAAGTTTTGAATGCTTAATCAAACGGAAGAAAGCACATAAAAAAAGAAAAAAGAATAAAACAGTTTGTCTGATGGAATTCCTCAATATGCAATAAATAGACAGCGAATAACACCTTATATGCATTCAATTTCGTATTCAGATCCACTTTTATAATAATGATAGCACGAATTTATGATTCCTTCCTTGTCGTACAAAAAGTGATGTTGCCGAAATCAATTTTCTCCGCATATGGCCGTATGGGCGTGTAAAGCTTTTTCGCAGTGCCTTCGCTGGGTTTGTACACGTCGACGTGATTAGCAGATACGGATCAGGTTGATCTGCTTTTAGTTGACGTGGACCCCGGCCCTCATCGCTCTCCCGCAACCGTATACCTTGAACGGTACATCCCCGTGCCATAAGCTTTCGTTTCGCCCATTAAGTCGTCCTTTCCATATAAACCTGATACACGGCAACAAATAAATTAACACGAACTGGGACCATAATTGGATTTGCGGTCTGGCTGGACCAGACATACACGTGAGGGTTGGTGTATAAACCCTTCAGGATGAAAAATGGAAAATTTTCTAAGGAAAATATGGCGAAATGAAGGCCAAAAATGGTTGAAAATTGGAAATCTTCTTCGAAAATGAGTGAAATTGACGAGACATTGTGGAATAACGTCGTTTTGACGCAGCATTTATTTTTTTGTCAGTTTCTGATGTCGTTTTGGCCCAAAAAAGCTTAGTGTTTGACCCCATATCAGCTAACCCTTCGAGATCGGTCATGCTGTCGCTATGATCTGGAACTGATATCCGATAGAACCCCAGAACTGAATTTTTAGTACTTTTTCGCACAATATAACTGGCGATATATGTACTTTCTAGCTTTTCGGGGAAGATAACGTTTAGCAATAATCAACAAAATTTTGTTGTGCTCGGTCAGCCAAAACTATCGAAGTCGAAAACCAACGCCCTGATCCAGATGAAAGTGGCGGAAGCCAAGCTTTTCTGACAATTAAAACAGTACCAAAAATCCATTCATTGTGAAAGTAGCGTTTTCTGTCTTGTTGTGATCGGGGTTTCTGATGCGAGAAAATATTATTAATTTTCAAAATTTTGAAATTTTAGATGGAAAAACGCGCGAAATCGGCTCAAAAATTTAAACGAAGCACCATGAGAAAAACCAAACGCTCTGAGCTCAAAAACTCCATTCTAATCGCTTAGAGTTTAATAAATGCAACTATTGTAAAAGCATGAAAAGTTTCAGAATTTAGCTAAATTATTAGGTAAAACTATTTGAAATACTATGCCTTTACTGAAAAAAATCCTTTTTAGAACCCAACATTGTTCTTCTGCAAAAAACTTCTCTTCCAAAACGGAAATAATGTTTTTAGAGCGCTAACAAAGTCAGCAAAATGGCTAGGAATTCTGGGGTAGTCAGGCCCTAAAATTTTTTAAAAAGTGCACTAAAAGCAATGTGTACACGTCAAAATTGTTTTTTGACGTTTTGGATAATCTCGTTCTTCCTGAGAAGCATAAAAGTGAAAAATCTCAAAACAATTTGGAAAATCAAGTAAATTGGACGAAATATGGTCAAACGCCAAAAAATTTGGGATTTTGAGCTAAAAATAGTGAAAAAATCGCACACATTTCTAATTTTAGCAAAAAATCAACAATTTCGATGTGTCGCACCAGTTTGCGGAGGGAGGTCAGTAGCATTATCTGGCGAAAATACTTAACCCTCTAAATACACTCAGTGGGAATCCAGGATTTTCTGACAAGAGGAGGGCGGCTAAAAATTACCGTAAGTATCAAAATTTGTCACAAAAATTCGTATATTATGCTCAAAGTACTGACTTTTGCTGCTCTCTGATAGGCATAATTATTTCTGAGGCATACAAACAAATCTTTTTAGATTTTTAAATTTTTTAAATAAAAAACTCGCAAAATTTATGCATAAATTGACATAAATCGCCAAAATAACACTCGAGAAAATGTTGTAAGAGCTACAGAATATTCGTTCTGAACAAAAAAATACACTTCTTACGTGAAAAAGTTTTTAGAGGCACTCTGAGAGTCCGTGAATGTCATTGTCATTAATGATTACTATCCTAGTGCGAAGTGACGGATAAATTTGGAGAATCAGAATTAAAAATGGCTAAAATCACCAAAAATATACATTTGTTCTTCATTGCACAATATTTTTTGACGAAGGGGGAGCGCCCTCCGCCCTCCTCGAAATCCGTCGTGAGAATACTAATGCTAACCGCCATCTTGATCCATGAATCTGATAAAAGTATATATACGGCCGCGGTTTTTGGACAGGACTACAGTGCCGATTGCTTCGGCGCACCAGTCTCGAAACCAACACGGTTGCGTGCGAAGCAACGGTTTATCAAAAATAATAGGCTTATTAAAGCATTAATAAACAGCATTATTATTCAGATAGCTTTTGTGAGTCGTACCACTTTCTGTTAGTTAAACCTACCTTTTTCTTTTTTCTAAATACTGTTTAGAAAGTCTATTCAGAGGCTATTGAATGTTCACATGCATTCTGCAGATGAATAGAATAATCTGCATGTAAATCCTTATTTCAGATTCGATCGCATTGTGTTGCTGAATCGTATGTGATGTGTGAAATCATTCACGAAGAACAGTTCTAGAAGTCGACCTACTTTTTACTTACAGTGCATAACCATCTTCGAACATATTCTATAAAAAGTGAAAAATAGCTGGCTGGGTTGGGGCTGGACTAGAAAAGTAGGCAGGCCCGTTCCTGTGCATTTAAGAGCCTTGTGAATCAATAACTTCTTTGGAGCCCTCAATGTCAGTAGCAACAGAAAACCCTGTATTTGAAAATGTGGATGAAATATGTTTTCAATAGCAAAGAGAAATGCATCCATAAAACCAAAAAGACGAATGTACTAGGGACTGAGGATTATTAAGAATGTTAAATGAGGGGACTAGGTAAAAGCTACCTATGTATAGCCTAAAGTCGCGAAATCTGTTAAAAATCCGACTATCTGTAAGCAACGCAAAAATCGAAATACATCCTGCGGCCTGCAGATTGAAGTAAATTATTTAACGAAAATAAAACGATTCAAAAAGCAGCATGTTAGCTTTGCTGTGGCGAATGAAAACTAGATGGAGTAGACTAGGAGAGACTTTGCAAGCCAATTTAATGGAACAGTAAACACCGATGCATCCAAGAAATCCACGAAATCGTTGGTTTAAAGCAGTAGGAAACGCGTAATCATACGTGAAACAGACTACATGAAGGTACACTTGCATGCCCGCAACGATTGTGTGCACTAATCAGTTGACGCCAGGTTTGCTTGCATTATGTTATTGATAACAAAATAAAACACCTTTAATTACAATTGCTGGCTGTTTCTACTTTCGACAATGCAAGCAAGTCATCGTTGCAACTAGCAAGCAATTTATAAGAAGAAAGCATTTAGATTGTGCTTATACACTCTTACGTGAAGCATCGAAAATTATTTAAAGAAGGTTACACTTTTCCAGAGGCCGCAGAATATGCTTCAATTTTTCGCGTTGCTTAAAAAAGTCAGTTATTCAATAGATTTAGTGACTTAAGGCGAGTACATAGGTAGCTTATTCCTAGTCCCCTCCTTTTACATCCTTACTAATCCACAATCCCAAGTATATTCGCCTTTTTTGTTCCATCGGACCATTTTTCTTTGATGTTATCCTATTTTTAATTTACATAATTTGACTAAATCCGTCCACCAACACATACGGTAACATGCCACAATAATGACAGCAGTCCATGAACGCGGAAAATAATATTGCTTTGAACATCAGCATTTATTTTTCAAACGAGACTGTCTTACCTTATTTAAACAGATCGAAGGTTTTTAGCATAAACTTCACACAAATATTGGGTATAAAGTCGCTTAGATTCGTAATCCTGATGTTACATGAAATATTTTGAAAAAATAAGGTTCTGAAGCGCTCTAAAACTAAATCTATTTTCAGTGTAAACTCCATACAACTATTAGATGTAAAGGAAATATACTGTCAGATTCGTAATCCTGACCTTACGGAACATATTTTGAACAAATTCATGTTCTCGCAAGGCTCTGGAAGTAGAATAAATTTATAGTGTAAACTACACATTAACAATAAATTAATAGCGAAAGCTTTACACAACTACTAGTGTAGAAAAATTAACAGTCAGATTTGTAATTCTGACGTTACCTAAAACATTTTGAAAAAAATCAAGCTTCCGCGAAGCTCTAGAACTAAAGTTAATTTGCATTGTAGACTTTACACGACCATAAACTTTAAAGAAGATTTTAATCGGATTCGTAATTCTTATATTACTCTGATATAACGATTGACATTTATGAAAAATTAAGTTTCCGCAAGCCTGAAGAAACACAAGTATTAGATGAAAACCACTTTACACCACTGTTAAGTGCAAACAAAGGCGCCCAACTGGGGTAACACGTTTGCTTTTGTGCATATTTTCAGATTTGAGATTATGTCCAGACACATAAGCGGAGAAGTTGGCAGGAAACAAGACAGAAACACGTTTGACACACCCAATTTTTGACTTTTAACCTCCCGAAAAAGCTAAATCTCAACGTAAATAAAAGCAATATGCTGTGACGCGCACCCCCTTAGAAAGCACTTTATTTTAATTGTATTCGACCTATCCCGACCCTCGAAATGAGAAAAGTGGCGAACAAAAAAACAGGCAAAAACGTATTTGTCCATCATTCACCACATTTAAACTTTGAAAATCTGAACCCTAAACTCGCCAATGAGTGTATTGTGAAATTCGGTTAGGGCTAATTTGTCAGCCTTGAATCGTAGTACCTTTGCGTATACAAAACTACTGTTCCGCAGATTGAAATATTTGCTAATTTGTATTAGGAAGAAAACGTGTTTTTTCGCCCGTTTTACACTCTTGATTTCTTGGAACTTTTGCAGCCCCATGATTAATTCAATATTGCGTTTTTTAACGCTCTTTGCATGCGACGCGTAGCCCTTTGAAAGTTACATCATTTTTATTTCACTAGAATTTATTCTAACGTATCAGCGGGAAAAATGACAGATAAACATTTGACGGAATTCTGTCTTTTGCACCATTCATTAGTGTGTACAGTTTAAACCCCAAGATCTAACTTCGTATTGAGTGTGAAAAAGTTTGCAGGTAAGCTGGAAAGTAGCCCTTTGGCTGTAGTACATTTCCCCTGGAAAGAATGTCTCTGGACTCATAATCCCGACTTTGCTTTTCGGCGGACAAAAAATGCCAAAATGTGTTTTTCACCCTCCTCGGTTTTCTTGACACTCTTTACACTGTCCCCGGGAATAAGTTACGTTTCAACAAAATAAATAAGCGAGTTTTGAGCTTATAGTTAATTGTCTACATTTAAAAAAACAGACTCAACACATTGCACAACTGATTCAGGAAAGTTTGATACCCGACAAACATTTTAAAAGAAAGTGACATATAGCTATAACGTTACAGCAAAACTTACACGCTCTTTACACATCGGGAATTCATTTAAAAAACAAAAGAACACTTGCAGCGAATTCTTTTATTATCTATCTTTTAAAAAACCGCACAATACAGATGTGTGCCCGTTATAGCTGTAGGGGAGTGAACATAAAATTCGCATTTCGCTGTGATAAACATAAGAAAAAAGAGGGTCAAGTATATTATAGGTTCGCGCTAACGCGCTACCTATGATAAGTTGAAAATTAGTTGTGTTGGTAGGAAAAGCTTATCTATCTTTTTAGATCGTCGATTCGAAGATACTACTTACTATACGCAGTAATTATTTTTTGTGGTGACTCAAAGATATTACTATAGCAAAGAAAAATGCTCCGATAAAGGAACCAGAAAAAGATGAATATACTTGGAATTGTGGATTATTATGGATGTAAAAGGAGGGGACTAGGAAAAATCTACCTAAAGTCGGAAAATCTGCTAAAAATCACACTTTCTCTAAGCAACGCAAAAATCGATGTATATTCTGCGGCCAACAGATTAAAATAAATATTCAACCATAACAATGATTGAAACAGCAGCACGTTAGCTATGCAGTAGCTATGGGAAATGATATTAAGTAAACTAACAGTCTTCCAAGCCAATTGAATGAAATAGCAAACATCGAAGACAATTGAAGACATGGTTGGTTAAAAACAGTAGGAAACACGTAAGTTGACTTGAAACAGACTTAATGTAGATACACTAGCATGCCCGAAACGATTGTGTGCACTAATCAATCGGCTCCTGCTTTGCTTGCTATAATGCTCATAAAACAAAACAACTTTAAATACAATACCTCTTAGTTTTCTATCAATCAGGTGCCAGCAATTTAAAAAAGTAACCTTGATAGATTTCGTTTATACACTCTTATCTGAAACTTCGAACATTATTTAAAAAAGACACTTTTTAGAGGCCGCAGAATATACATCGATTTTTTGCGTTGCTTAGAGAAAGTGTGATTTTTAGCAGATTTTCCGACTTTAGGTAGATTTTTCCTAGTCCCCTCCTTTTTACATCCATAATAATCCACAATTCCAAGTATATTCATCTTTTTTGTTCCATCGGAGCATTTTTCTTTGCTAGTACACTACTTTTAATTAGCGTGATTTCAGTACATCAGTCAGTAAACACAATCAGTAACATGCCACAATAATGACAACAGTCCAAGAACGCGGAAAACAATATTGTTCTTAACATCAGCATTATCCTTTTTAAACAAGACAACCTTATTGACACCATCCATTTTCAAATTAAAACTGCATTAAGTTATTTCTTCTTAATGTGCAGTTCACTTATAATCAAGCACAAAAATTTAACCAACGAATTCACATTGCAAATCCTCACTCAATCAATACACAAGCACAATGTGTTGTGACTTTTTGAAATTGAAAACACCCAATTTTCAATTTTCAAATTGAAAATTGGATCAATTTTCAAATTGAAAATTGGGTCAATTTTCAAATTGAAAATTGGGTGTTTGAATTTGCGATAAAGAAAATAATCAAAAGATAGTCACTTGGTTTATTTAAGCCGAGTAATAAAATAACGACCGTCCACCAATTCCAAACTAAACGCGACTAATCTGATCACTATGAAAAAGTTTTGAAAAATGAGCTTGCTAAGCGAGAGTTGTAAACCAAGAGAAACTTAAAGTTAAAACCTACTATTAAATTATTAAGAGACTTATAAAAGATTTTAAACTTTAAGAAAATGGAAAAGGCGGATGTTGGTAAATTAAAAGGCAAAGATTTTCGGCAGAAATTCAAAAACTTCACGCAAATATCAAATGTAAGGAACACTAACGCTTTGATTTGGTAGTAAAATAAATTTGTAGTATAGACTACATATTAACAACAAATGAATAGTGCAAACTTTACACAACTACTAGGTGTAGAGAATACTAACAGTTTACGGCTTATTAATGTACATGATTACAATAAAGCTGTATATCTTTGTCGACTTCTGTGCACAGTAGTGTGATTGCTGGTTCATTTTAAACCACTTTTGCAGGCAATTTACATCAATTAAACGATAGCTCTCCATGTGCAAGATTTTGTGAAACATATTATAAACACGGCTAAGAAAGATTTAACTTTAATGCAACCCATTTAAGACAAAAATTACATCTCTTCAATGATCTAAGGACACTTGAACATAATTTTTAAATCACTTTAGATTACTTTTGAGGGTAAACAAACTCACTTAATTGATGTCTCACATATGAATCCTTGAAAATTTCTTGACTTCAGTTACAAAGTCTCTGCAAGTCTATCGAATTAAGGTTAACACGTAACGTAAACTTTACACAAACACATAGCGTAAAGAATATTTTAGTCGGATTCGTAATTTTGATATTGCTCCGATATTTCTTTCAACATTTATGGAAAAATGAGTCTCCATTATGTTTTAGAGACAATAAACATTAGGTTTAAACCACTTTGCAATACTGCTGAGTGTAAGCAAGCGCGCCCAACTGACGTATATATTTCATTCCCTGTAAATTTTTATATCTCAGGAAAAAATTTACGGTTTTTGCAATGCTCTAGAACAAAGGCTAACATGCAGTGTAAAAAATTACTCGGATATTATGATCAACATTCATGAAAAAATTATGTCTCTACAATGGTCTGAGGACATATAAACAATGAATGTAAACTACTTTACATCACTGTTGGATGTAAACAAACGCGCCTACGTGACGTCTCACATTTGATCCTTTGAAAACTTCTAGGCTCCAAGAAAAAATTAGGTTTCAGGAATGCTCAAAAACGAAGATAAATATATATGTAGTGTAAACTTCATGTAAACACCTACTGTAAGAGAAGATTTTAGTCAGATTCGTAATTTTGATATTGTTCCGATATTACGATTAATATTTATGAAAAAATTAAGTCTACATAATGTTCTATGGGCAAACTAACAATTGGTGTAAACTACTTTACAACACCGTAGAGTGTAAACATATGCGCCAGACTGGCATATCAAATTTGATTCCTGGTCCATTTCTAGACTTGATAAACGTGTCCCTGACTCGTAACCGGAGAAGCAGGCAGAAAAAACAAGACAGAAACGCATTTAAAACTCCAAATTTTTGACTTTACACTCGCTAAATATTAATGTATAGACAATTTGCTTTGACATGCACCCGATATAAAGCACTTTATTTTTATTCTATTAGACTTATCCCGACTTCTGGACGGAGAAAGTGGCGAACAAAAAACGCAACAAAACGTATTTTCCATCATTTAGAACACTGTAAACTTTACAATTCCGTACCGAACTCCCCATTGAGTTTAAAGAAATTCGGTTTGGTACAATTTGTAGCTTTTAAATCGTAGTACATTCCTGTGCGCCAAAATTCTGTTGCAAAAATTATTTGGTATGATTTATCAATCAAACTTCGGAAAAAACGTGTTTTTTCGCCCATTTTTTACCTCTGATTTCGAACTTTACACCCCCATAAATAACTCAATATTGCGTTTTTTTAAATGCGGTTTGCTGCGATGTTTAGCCCCTGAGAGGCACTTCATTAATGCTGTCTTCGATTTACACTGACTCATAAGCGGAAAAATTTGGCAGAGAAATCTTAGTTAAAATCCGTTTTTTTACACCATCCACTAGAGTGTAAACTTTAAACCCCAGGATCTAACTCACCATAGAGCATAGAAGACTTTGCTTATATGCAGAATGTAGCCCTTGATCCGCTCTACATTTCTGTCAGAAAACATTTTAAAAAACTCATAACCGGAGTTAGTATCGGACATAGGCAGGTTGAAAACTCGACCAAAAAGTGCTTTTTCACCCCCAGATTTTCGCACTCTTTACACTGCCATTCGATAACTAATGCGAATTTCAAAAAACAAAAAAGTGTCATCTGTAGAATTCATCCCTCTATTATCCTATCCTGTTCAATCCTTCGAGTCATCAATACGCAGTTGTCCACATACCGCAGTAAAAAGGTCCCAAAATTTGTCCTATGTTATAACGTTACACAAAAACTTTACACCTTCTTTACACAGTCAGTTTTGAGTTTCAAGGAAAACAAAAAACACGGGCAGCGAATTTTTTTATTATCTTTCTTTTAAAAAAAACAGCACCTTCCAGAAGTGTCCCGTTATAGCTGTAGGGGTGTGCCCAGGTGTTGGGGGTACCCAAGTATATTATAAGGTACGCGCTAACGCGCTACCACAAGATTTTCATTCTAAAATTTCTAGTAATGCATTTTGTTGATGGATTACTACCGTGAATTGTCAGTCTATTATAGGTAAAAACTCAAGATACATAAAGCCATTAGACTGCTTGGTACAAAGTGAAAAAAAATTTGGTTTTGAAAATGTTTTGCATCATCGTAAATTGAATTTGGTAAAAAAGTAAGTAGATTCACTAAACATGAAGATATTCATAAATTATAGCCCAACCTATGCCACGCTTTCACAGCCTTACAATAAAAAACGTTCTTTCGTTAAAAAGTTTGCTCAAGAGTATTTCGATTATAAATTGCTATGCAGAAATTGGAATTTCAAACGCACAGGAGGCACGGGAAGGGAAAAATAATGGAGCAATTTTATTTGACTTACTAAAATTCTCGTAATGCAATAAATCTAAGCGATAATATGTTACACCGGGTATGCACGCTGTTCATAGTATCCGAAGTGACTCTGATATACATTAAAACATATTTCGGTGTGAAATCCGTTCGCTTGCAAATCGATTTTGCCGAAATATATTTCATCCGCAAATGGACGCACGGGAGTGTAAAAACTTCTCGAAATATATTCGCCAGGTTTAAGACAATTCGTGGTGATGAGCAGATACGGATTAGGTTCATGTCCTGATAATGTGTGTCGACTCCGCCCAAGCCGGGGGCGCCATCGCTCCCGCAACCGTATACCTTAAAGCGTATGTCCCCGATGCCGTAAACCTTCGTTTCACCCATGAAGTCATCTTTTCCGAGTAAACCTGACACCATGAATAAATGAAAACGAAGCGTGACCACAAACGAACGTAGGGTCTGGCTGGGCAGACATGCGCGCGGTAGAGGTCGGGGTCATGACCCCCAGAATAGAAAATGTAGGGGCGGATTTAGATTAGAGCGGTGGGGGCGGCCGCCACTCCCCCAAAAGGCCAAAATACGAGTAGTTGGCGAGTTCAAGAATTGATATGTAATTCGCAATGTTTTTGGAGTCAGCGACCGTAATTTCCAAAATGAGATTTATTTATTTTCTTGACGACCTGGAAGCCATCTTGCTTATGAAATGGGTTTCGAAACAATTTCAACAGCAGAAATAGCTATTTTGGCATAGTTTCATTCTATTTTCTAGCATGAATTTTAAGAATTTCGACGTTTGGCGTCAAATGCTACAAATAAGGGAAATCGAGCAGTGAATCAAGCATCTGAACGTCCCTTTCTTCCTAAATTTCACAAATTAAAAATTATATGATTTTTTCGCGAACAAAATTGCCGAAAATTCCTAAAATATTTTGAAAAAATGTTGCGTCAAAAGTGATTTTTATTAAAAGTAGACAATATAGGACGTCGAAAAAACGCTATTCCGCAAGTAAAGGGCAAATTTTCGTGGTACCTGTTTTTGACTGTTTTTGGAAAAGTAGAGGTATCGCCCCCACCCGTAAGAAAATTCTGGATCAACCATTAAAAAATGGGAAATTTTCTATGGAAAATTAGACAAAATAAAGGTTAAAAACAAATGAAAATTGAAAATTTGTTTAAAAATTATAATAAATTGACAAGAAGCTGTAGAATAAGGTAGTTTTAACGCTACTTTAGCATTAACATCAGTCTTTTTTAGGTCATTTCGGCCCGAAAAAGCGTGATGTTTTTGCTCCCAGATCAGCCGCCAACTAGATCTGCCATGCTGCACATCCTTAGTCTAGTCTTACCGAAATCCGGTAGACTCCCAGAATTGAATTATAGGCATTTTTTTGAACAATATAAATGGCCATATATTTGATAGATTTTTCGGAAAGGTAAGATTCTGCAGGAATCAGCAACATTTTGCCGTATTCGACCGCCCAAATACAGGTGAAATGGGGCGATAGCCAAAACTTTCCTAATAGATTAAAGAGCACCAAATGCGGGGAGTAGCATTTTTTCCATTTCGCAAGAATCTTTTCTGACGCGAAAAATATTTAAAATTTACAAATTTTTCGAAATCTACCAGGATAAAAGTATAAAATTAGCACCAAAATTGGTACAGAGCGTCATGAAAAAATGATAAACACCATAAAAGCACAGAGCTCTTTTTTACATTATTTTTCTAATGCTTAGAGTCGAATGAAATGCAACTAAGGTTGTGGAACATGGAAACTTTTAGGGTTTGGTTAAATATTGTGATAAAACTGTTTGAATTACTTTGCCTCTACTCGAAAAATCATTGTTAGAACCGCAAAATCGTTTGTCCTGCTACAAACTGCTCTTTTGATGCGAAAACAAGGTTATTAGAGTGCCAAGAAAGTTAGCAAAAAGGCTAAAATCATCAAAAATACATATCCATTATTGTTGTGAACTACTTTCGATACCGCCTCCCTAAATCCGCTTTTGGCCTCGATCATCGGAAAAAGACGTTGTTTACCGCCATTCATGGACAACTTGGGAATTCTAGGGGTAAGGCCCAACAAATTTTTAAAAGCTCATTTATTGGGCTAAAAACAATAAGTACATGTCAAAAATAGTCTTTGTGGCATTTTGGACAATGCTCGTTTTTTTTACATAAAAACTTGAAAAAAATTAGAAATAAACTGAATGAACAGGATAAAATAGAGTCTGAGTGTAAGACTTTTGAGCTAAATCTGAGCTGACAGGCTTAAGAAAGTACATTTTTTACGATTTTTACGAAAAATCGGTAATTCTGGACGTCACAGTCATTTTGTTGGAGTCAGTAGCCATTCTAGGGGTCAAACCCTCCAAGAACCTTTGAGCTTACCGCCATCTTGGATCCATTAATCTGATTAAGGCTAAAATATGGCCGTGCTTTTCTGGACACGATACGGCGCCGTTTGCTTCAAAGGCACCAGTCTCGGAAACCAACACGATCGTTAGCGTCGCTAGCGAAGCAATGGTTTATCAAACAGTAAGTGCTTACTAAAATGCAAATGAACAGCATTATTCTTTACAGATGGCGTTTGTGATGAGTCGAACCAATTTCTATCATATAAACCTATTTTTTCCAAATGCGGATACGAAGAAGAAAAAAAAAAAAATCGCAAAAGATATTGCTTTTAGTCTAAAGCGAATGGATTGTGTCCAGATTTTTTTGCACGTGTTTATTGTGCAGATAAACAGGTTCTGTAACTGCGAGAGTTACACGTTTAGGCGAACATGCCTTAGCAGTTCGCAATAGCCATAACATAGCCAATACTAGTAGCTATCTATGATAGTGTACTGTGGGCTATGCCTTCGGTCTTCCCATTATTTTCCCAAATTTTCAATAATAAAAAACATTTAGATACTTGTCCGGTATCGTAGAGCTAAGTGTATGATAATAGTAATTGTTTCATCCATACCGCTTGTGTAATCGATCTGAGATAAAAGTCATTTCAGTATTATGTTAAATTGATCGTTGTTTTAATTTACTGTAATGGTCCTTGAGGCCAGCGTATGGAAGGTCGTGTTAGTTTTTTGGCTTGTTTTGGTTTTTCGTTGGTCGGTTATTCTCGACTGTACATAGTCATTTTTCTTTTGCGTATTTGTTTTCCCGGCTATAGGCCGTGTGTTATTCGTTGAATAAAATCCTAGAAAAACCAACCCAGTGGTTTCGGATATACCGAGGGTTTGGTCGGCCATCATCCCTTCGTCGAGGACTTCCACCCATCTAGTGGACTGATAGGTAAATTCCGTATGATAGCTTTTTCCATTCGAAAATCATAATTTATGTCTCAAGCCTAAAAATTGATCAAAACTATTATTTAATCTTTAGAGATGATTGATCAGCATAGAGCTCGTTGTTGTTGTTTTCATAGTTCAGCGTGCTACACAAATTAGGAACCAAAACATTTCGAATCAGGCACTGATTGAAAATAAGTTAAATAACAACTTGAGCTTGAGATAGGTCAACTGACCTCCGCGGCAATTACCGAGACTAGGTAGGTAGCCTTAGGTCTTAGGGCGTAGCTGCTGAGATCACCCGACATAGAAGCAGCCAGCAATATTAGGGCTGAGGGGATCGAAGCCGTAAGGTCTGTAAGGGTCCAAAGATCGAAAGCCTTAGAGCTGCGCGATCGGGGCCAGCACTAAGCGTAGACTTAAGTACCTACGTACCTAGGTAAATCTCGAAGGTAATGTATCCGTCCTATGTCGATTCCTTGTAGACATAAGGCGGCTCTACATTTACAATTCTAACCATATGCGTGTAAACTCCTGATTTTGGATTTGATCGCATTGTGTTGCAAGGATCGTAGATGTGTTGAACCATTCAAGAGGAACAGTTTTGATGAGCAGACTTAATTTTTTTGTTACAGTACATAACTATGTTCGGATTTCTTTTATAAGAACGGAAAAATAGCTGGCTGGGCTGGACTAGAATCTGGGCAGGCTCCGATCTTAGGCATGCAACAGCCTTGTGCAAAAATCTTTTGAGAGTCCCCCAGTCTTAGCAGGAGCGGGAAGCTCTGTATTTGAAAATGTATAACATATGGCTTGTTCCAAACAATTTTTTTTTGAACGTCAATTGAGTTAACCTACGAAGTACCTACTATTTTTCAGTAATCATTTTTTTTAAATTCACTGGAAACTAGTAGTATTTCTTTATTTTAAGATTTCCTAATATTGCATTTTGTTGATGCATATTCAACTAGGAGCTGTCACTCTATCGGCAAAAGCTCGACATAAAGCCATTAGATTGCGTGAAACATGAGAAAAATCCGGCGCCGAAAATTTTTTGAATGATCATAACTTTGAATCCGTAACAAGTGACTAGATTCTGTAAAGTATGAAGACATTTATCATAGGTAGCGCGTTAGCACATACCGTTGATACACGTGATGCCTACCCAACACCCAGCACCCCCTACGCTATAATGGAACACATATGGGAGATGTGATTTTTTAAAAGATAGATATTAAAAAAAACTCGATGTAGCTTTTTTTTGTTTTTGTGACAGCTCAGTATTGAGTTTGTGATGAGCGTGTAAAATTTTGGCGTTACGTACTAACATAGAGAGAATTTTGGTGCTGTTTTCGCCAGCGCCTACACAACTCCGTGTAAATGCCTCATTCAATTTATTAGTACAGAATTGTAGGGGATATAATTCTGTGAAAACATTTTCTGTTTCTGAATTACGCATTAGTTCTCGAATGGGAGTGTAAAGAGTGTGAAAATTAGGAGGTGAAAAAACAGATTTTTGTCCAGTTTTCGACTTGTTTGTTTCTGCTAACAACTCCGGTTATGGGTCCCAAGAAATTTTTTCCGATAGAAATGCACAACGGGTTATGAGTGTAACAAAAAAAGGTTTCGGTTCGTTCATTATAATTATTTAGAGCACGTTTTATCTGTTTTATCGTGTCAACCACCCAACATGCAATGTGTTCCTATTTCATACGTTCATACTCTGCAATTCAATTCGTGTGTGTGATAACCTAGTTCAATGGACGGCTGAAATAGTCGAAATAATAAACTAGTCTGCCTCTAAAGTTTAGTGATAATAGGTTGCATGCCACATATTTTGGGGGCCAATCAAACGTTGCCCATTTTTATGTATTTGAATACGTGGTTTTAAGCCTCAACTTTAGCTGTTGGAGGAATTTGTGTGAATTTGGACAATAAAAAATTATTGTTATTTAGTGGCTATAGAAATCAGTTTGATTAGCTTTGAATTAAAGGCACTTATTGAATATTGTTGGAAATAGTTGCGATAATTTGATTTGTTGGCCTTAATTAATCATTCAAATTGTATTCGCCATTCTGGAATACTAATATTAATACTCGGCTGAACAATTGGGCTAAATTATTCACTAATTTTATGCTAACAAGGAGAGCGAGAATGCAAATGATTCAGGATACTTTGGATGAGATTCAACAAACTTTATCAACGTCAAAGCGACCTTTCTCCATGCCTTCGTTAAAAGCCGACCAGGACTTTTTCTACGGCAGGACAGGGGAAAATTTCGACCTCTGGCTCGACCGTTTCAACCGATATTCACAGGCTCTAGAATGGACTGACGACTACAAACGAAAAATTTTACCTACGTTTCTCAGAGATGCTGCCGAAGTAATTTTTAATGGAATCCCTGCGGCACAAAGACCAACAATGACTTTCAAAGACTTAACGGACACTTTACGAGCACGATTTAATCCTGCTCATGCTGCAGAAATAAAATCATCTGAATTACATTCACGTAGACAACTAAGAGGTGAGCCAGTTTTGGACTATGCAGTATCTGTACAAAAACTCACGTCTGAAGCATATGCTGAACTCTCGCACGACGTAAGAAATCAGTTGATGAAAAGATTTTTCATTGCTGGTTTGTTACCAGAGATATGGAAAGTAGTAATGACGGCCAACCCTAAAACTTTTGAAGAAGCTGAAATAGCTGCACGTAATGCTGAAGCTCAGCTAAAAATTTTCAATAGACAAGCGCTACAAAATTCAGTGTTAAATACACCACAATCATATCAGACAACTTCATCATTTACAAATTACACCAATAAACAAAAACCTCTGAATAAATCAGTTCCATTTCGTTTTCAAAGCAGAAACTCGCCTAAACAACCGATAGTTACATATAATCGCACTACTGACGGACGCCCTATATGTTTCAATTGTGGCAAACCAGGTCACATAGCAGCAAAATGTCGAAACAATCAAAAATTTCAAAATTACCGATACAGATACTATGTACCAACAAGACCAAATTATCAAACACAGTCAAAGTATTACAATCGTCAGCCCAATGCTCCAAAAATAAATGCTGTTGACACACAAGAAAATACTTTTGACCAGCTTGCATTTTTATGCGAGCAAAATAATAACTTGAAGGATCAAGTCAAAACTTTGACAGACATGCTTCAACAAACGCAACTACCCGAAGGTCAAGGTGGTTCACATCATAACCATCAAAACTTAGTATTTTCGTGCAAAAAGACAGAAAAGCCTCAAAATGAAGAACATATCAAACGCACTGCTAGCTCATTGAGTTCACACATAAAGCCAAGTATGTTGTTTTTCGTAGCATTAGCATTTTGGCTTGTGCCAGTAGCCATGTCAGTCGGTCAAAATTTTCAGATTTGTGGTATTTCAAAGCATGGACTTGCTTATCACGTACCAGAAAGCATAAAATGTATTCCGCCTGAGGCAGGAAAGATTATTACTGAAACTGTGCAACTATACGTGCCAAATCATGATCCAGCTTTAAAAGAAGCTTGGAAATGCAATGTTAAGAGGAAAACTATATGCACAAGTGTAGGAATACTTGGCTCAAAAGGCATCGTGTCAGAAAATGAAGTTAATGTGCATATAAGTCCTGCAGAATGCAGTTTAATAGTGGCTTATCGAGTATGGAACTCAGTTGAGCTTATAAAAATTGCAGAAGGCCTTTTTAAATCGAATTTTACGCTGAAGCCGTATTTTTCGTATTGTTGCCATGAAGTATGCACATCAGAATCGAATATTGTTATTTTAAGAGGCGAAATTGGGACGTATGATGAAAAAATGCTTGTAAGCAGCCTAGGCGACGTATCAGCTTGTAAAGCTTATAATAGTTATTGTGAAATGATGGAAGGTACTATAGTTTGGAATGGAAGTCTGGAAATGCCATGTGCATATTTGAAACGTGAATGGTATGATATACAGGCAATAGGAAATTATTTTATTTTGCCTAAGATTCAGGGTGCATTTACATGTTTGCACAATAAGACAGTAATAGCTGCTAAATCATGCCTGCCAGACTATTATATATTAACAGATCAAGGTGTTGCATTAGCACCAAAAGACAAATATGCTATGATTAAATTAGCACCACATTTGGTCAAAATAAATGAGACCGATCCGAAAATGAAAAATTTAATCAATCTGCAAAAACAGTCAATGCATAGAGCATCTAAAACAGCCGCTTCAGATGATGATCCAATCAATTCCAAGTTACAGTATCTCGAAGCGATGCTACAAAACATACAAATAAATGAATTTCGTGACGTATGGCTGAATCTATGTCATATAGCTTCAACACAACTTAAGCTAATTTGGCAATTTTTTCGATTAGATGCTACGTTTGGAGCAAGAGCTCTTTTTGATCGAAATGACATATTTGCCCATTTTGCTGGTTCTGTACTTAAAGTATGGAAATGTGCCCCAGTAAACATCTCACACGTTTTCTGGGACTACAAAGTCAAAAATGAGTGCTATGCTTTTTTACCAGCACAGGACTTTAACGGCTCCACATATTTTGTGTTACCAGGGAGCAATGACCTTGTTCAGTCATCGCCAAAAATCCCTTGTGAGCAAGTAATACCTGGTATCCATATGGATCATAATTCTCAAACTTGGAAAAGCTCAAATGGAAATATTCATGTACAAAATATTTCTCTGGAGCTAATTTGGAAAAAGCACTACCCAACAATAATTTTTGATGCACCACCAGTTATGCCAGAATCAACCTCAATACAGAAAACAAATCTGGCTATGCTTCAAGGAATGATTCTTAATTTTGAACGTTTGCAAGAACAATTTGATCACTTTGTTGATAATACAAATCATCTTGTTTTTGATCCAAAAACGTTACAAAGATCTTTAAGAAATATCCAAGAAGGCACTGAAAATTACATTGAACGAAGAACAGATCCATTTGGCTTAATTTGGAATATCATCAAATTTTTCACTAGTGGGAAATTTCAGACAATTTTAAATGCGGTACTCATAATAGCATTTGTACTTTGCATTTGCTATGGATTTTCCTTCATCTATCCATTTTTCCAAACTTGCTGGAAGTTTTTCAAATGCTGCATTTGTCATATGAAACGCAGAAGTGCAGACAATGAGCGTGATATCGAGCTTCAACCTATGAATCAGGGTCAACAACAATTAGTTTATACTGTAGGAAATTCAGATCAGCCTACAGTTTGCATTATGCTACAAAATCTTCCATGTATAGCATTAATTGACACTGGAGCAAGCATATCCCTTATCAATGAAAATACACTAGATGCTATTGAGTCCTTGCAAAAACCATTAACAACGATGCCTGCAAACTCGAATGCAATATCACTCACTGGACACAATGTGCCTACAATCGGACAAGTCATACTAAATCTACAAATTGGCAAATTCAGAAGTAAATTTCCTTTCTACATTATGCCAGATTGTCCTCATTCGGTAGTTCTAGGCATTGATATATTGAAAAAGCTTGGAAAAGGCAGCCTCCAATTTAATTTTACAGACGGATGGATGTCAACAGGAAGTGAAACTTTACCACTTCTAGTACCTATGAACAATGGTGCTGAGGAAGCTGTTTCAATGAAAAGCAGCAAAACTATTATAATGCCACCACGTACATTATGTCTCATTCAAATTCAACCAAATAGTACAAAGAGAATAGCTGAAGAAATAACTCCACATATATTTCTTCCAGACTACAAATTTTCATCATTTGGACCTCTCTACATACCAACCATAATACAGTCATCAAAAATCTCAATTGATAATTTACCAGTCATCAATCCAACTAATAGTCCAATAACTGTATACAGAAACACAGTTTTTGGAACACTACAAAGTGTGCAAACAAGCAACATGTCACTTGCCTACTCAGAGTTTGAAATGCTTGTCACATCAAAGCTTGAAAATATTAAAGAAGAGTTTAAGCCGCATATAAAGGCTTTTTTGTTCAAGAACTATCATGCATTTTATCATTCAAATGATATTTCAACATCTACTGATTTGGTCAAACATACTATCCCAACTTCAACTCACGTGCCTATCAAGCAAAAGCCATATAGGGTTCCCTACTCACAAAGACAAACAATTAAGGAAAATATTGAGAAAATGCTCAAACAAAATATTGTCCAACCTTCAAATAGTGCCTGGTCTAGCCCAGTTGTGCTAGCAAAGAAAAAGGACAATACTGAACGTTTTTGCATAGATTATCGAAAGCTAAATAGCATAACAATGAAAGATGTCTACCCTCTCCCAAGAGTCGATGATATTTTTGATAACATCGGAAAATGTGCCATTTTCTCCACACTTGATTTAGATCGTGGATATTGGCAGATAAAAATGGATGAAAAAGATCGGCATAAAACTGCATTCACAACTTTTATGGGACTCTATGAGTTCAATGTGATGCCCTTTGGACTCTCAAATGCGCCAGCCACTTTTCAAAGGCTAATGGAGCAAGTATTGAAAGATCTTCAATGGACTAATGTATTTGTCTATATGGATGACATATTGGTATGCTCACAAAGTATATCTCAGCATGTTCAAGATTTGCAAGAAGTCTTCAACAGATTGAAAGCAGCAAATCTAAAACTAAATTTGAAGAAATGTACATTTGCTCGTCCTGATGTTTTATATCTTGGACACCTCATAACAGCAAATGGTTTGTGTCCTGAAAAAGCGAAAATCGAAGCTGTCAACCAGTTTCCACGGCCAATAAACATCAAGAGCTTGAAAAGCTTTCTTGGCTTAGCATCATACTACAGACGTTTTATAAAATCTTTCTCCACAATAGCTAGTCCACTATTCAAACTACTGAAGAAGAATACTGAATTTAAATGGACTGATCTGACAGAAAAAGCTTTTCTAGAACTTAAAAATTTATTGACAACAGCCCCAGTTCTAGCCTATCCCAACTTTGATAAGAAATTCAAAGTACAAACAGATGCTTCAGGGAGTGGATTAGGAGCAATACTTTCACAAGATACAGAAATTGGTGAACGACCGATTGCATTTGCAAGTAGAAGCTTAAATAAAGCCGAAAAGAATTATTCCACCATAGAGAAAGAGGCCCTTGCCATCATATGGGGACTAAAAACCTTTCGACCATACATTTATGGCCGCCCTTGTACATTACAAACAGACCATGCGCCATTACGATATTTGACATCAACAAATATGGCAAACTCTAGATTGGTTCGTTGGTCACTGATACTACAAGAGTATACATTAGAAATTCAATACAAACCAGGTTCTCAAAACATAAATGTAGATGCCTTATCAAGAGCTCTAATATGTGCTGTACAAGGTAAATACAAAACTATAAGAGAATACCAAGAAGAAGACACATCACTTGGAATCATCTTACGATATCTGGAGAAAAATGAAATTCCTACAGATGGAAATTTTCAAAGTCGACTCGACTATATTATGAAGCATTACCTTCTATCCAATGGCGTGCTTTATTTCATAAGAGACAAAAGTAATGCAATGGCTATTGCTTTACCTTACGCACTGATTAACGAAATCCTTGAACGTTTTCATGATGATTTATTCGCAGGCCACCTAGGTTTCAAGAAAACGTTGGAGAAGGTGCAAGAAAGATTCCATTGGCCTAAAATGGCTAGTGATATTTATAAACATTGTAAAGAATGCTTAGATTGTGCAGGAAGGAAACCTCCTTCAAAATACATTAAAGCATCTTTGGTTCCAATCCCAATTTGCGAACCTTTTGAACTTATGGCCGTTGATATCCTAGGGCCTTTGCCATTAACCATGTCCGGAAACAAATTTATAGTTGTTTTTTGTGAATATTTCACAAAATGGCCAGAAGCATACGCATTACCAGATATGAAGGCCGACACAATTGCTAGGGTATTTGTGGAAAAAATTGTGTGCAGACACGGAGCTCCAAAGAAATTGTTATCTGATCAAGGCAGCAATTTTACATCACAGCTTGTCAAAGAAATATGTAGACTATGTGGAACTGCTAAAATATATACAACACCATATCACCCACAATGCGATGGACTTGTTGAAAGATTCAACAGAGTATTGGCAACGACACTATCAATGTATGTTTCCTCAAATCAGAAAGACTGGGATTCCTTCATTCCATATGCACTTTTTGCCTACAGAACTGCTAAAAATGAATCCACTGGATATGAGCCTTTCTATTTAATTCATGGAAGGCATGCACGACTGCCCATCGATGTAGCTCTTTCGACTACAATTAATGAACAATATGTCGATATTGATGATTATAGCACAGGATTACAACTGAAATTAACGAAGGCATGGGAACTGACAAAAACGAATATTGAAAAAGCCCAAGAACACCAAAAAGGCCAATATGACAGAGATCAAAATGCTGGACATTTTGCAGTTGATCAAACAGTTTTATTGAGAACACCTGCGGTAGCGCCTGGAAAAGTTAAAAAGTTAGCACATAGTTGGCATGGACCATATGTCATAAAGAAGATGAAATTTCCAAATGCTTGGCTGCAAGATATGCGAAAGCCTAACATGGAACTTATCAAAGTACACATCAATAGACTAAAGGCTTATCAAATGCCTCAAAAGGATGCTAGCGAGGATGAGGATGAAGAGGAATTTTAGCGCCCTTGTTCTTGTATTTATGTACACATCATATTTATTCTTAAACAACAAAAACACAAAAAGTTTATTTAAACTTTTTCTTTATGGGGAAAGAAATGTAACAAAAAAAGGTTTCGGTTCGTTCATTATAATTATTTAGAGCACGTTTTATCTGTTTTATCGTGTCAACCACCCAACATGCAATGTGTTCCTATTTCATACGTTCATACTCTGCAATTCAATTCGTGTGTGTGATAACCTAGTTCAATGGACGGCTGAAATAGTCGAAATAATAAACTAGTCTGCCTCTAAAGTTTAGTGATAATAGGTTGCATGCCATATGAGCTATTTTCTGCTTACCAGCAAACTTTTCTACGCAAAACATGGAGTTAGTAGCAGGTGTCTAAACTTTACACTATAGTAAATGTTGTAAAAAAGCATATTTTGTCTAATACCTCTCTACCAACTTTCCCGCTTTTATGAATAACATAGAAATAAAGAACTTTCCAATGGCTACACGTCGCAGCTAACCGCATTGAAAAAAACGAAAGATTGAGTTATTCATGGGGGTGTAAAGTTCGAAATCAGGTGTATAAAATGGGCGAAAAAACGTGTTTTCCTATTTTGATTCGTAAATACCTTAAATATTCTGCGGAACAAAAGTTTTCCACATTTAATCGTTTTATGATTCAGGGGCTACAAACTGGCCCGAACCGAATTTCATTACACTCAATGGAAAGTTTGGTTCAGATGTTTAAAGTTTGCAATGTGATGGATAGTAAAAAATGCTTTTTTGTCCGTTTTTATTTTCGGCATTTTCTCCGTTTCAGAAGTTGGGATAAGTAGAATTTACTAAAAAGAAAGTACTTCCTAAGGGGTACATGTCAAAGCACATTGGATTTATTTACATCAATTTTTAGCTTTTTTAGGTTCAACCTGAAAATCGTTATCGTCGAGCAGTCGAGAGGCGGCGGGAGAGGAACACACGGAAGGATGACGACAAAGATCGTCAATTTTGTCGACTGCTTCGCCAAGCACACCGGCCACGGAGTCTACTTTATTCGGTTGAGCAAATAGGTTTTTCGTGTGAGAAAATATTAAATTTATTGCAAGTTTCATGATTAATCGAATTCTCATAAATCAGTTTGTTATCGTCATATGCTTCAATATTAATTGAGGCTCATCTCTTTAATTTATGCAAAAAAGACTAAAAATTTAGTATTATATAATTCTAATGCTTACTATTCATTTTTATTATGCATTTTATTGTTTCATATTTCGTTATCAGCGTATATCACGATAATCAAAGTTCATGAGCATATAGAGATTCTATTATACAATGTAGCTACACTGTGTGCAAAAGCTCAGTACAATTTCCTGAATCGATGATTTAAAAGTTGTAAAAAAAGTCATTTTTTGAGCAACATTCATATATTAGATTTGAAAAATCCATTTTTAAGATAAAAACGACGACAATTTGTATTCGGCTCAGCCATCGTCCTATCAAAAATTTTTTCACGGGACGCAATCAATTCCTCAATTTGGAAGGGCCCCGACCACACTTGGGCGTGGGGGTTAAGGGTATGCACCTCCCAGAAACCAAAATACCCCCAGAATTCAATTTTCGAAAATTTTCTTCGTTTTTTTCGCAATTTTTTGATGCCAATGGATAGTGCTTGATGTAAAACGTCGAAAAATGGTGTTTTTATCGCCATACCACCATTTTTAAGACCATTTTTTACCTTCGAAAAATCTTGCACCCCCAGAATTCTCTTGCTGCCCACGTATGGCCCCGACATCGGAAAAATAATTTATTTGTGCCATCACGAGAACCATTCTGACGTAATAACGCACATGACGGCATTTACGGATCGTTCGTATTTTTGCGACAGGTTTAACAAGGGGGACAGTAATTTGGAAACCATAGGCGTATTAAGGACGGTTGTCCGTGCTGTCGCAGGCCTACGCCATGTCCTTTCGAACAGTGGAAAAAATATTCAGACTGTAATAGGTAATATAATTTGATAATAATTATCTCACGAACAATATCGAAAATAATTATTTACTTAGATATGTATATAAATAATGAAATAAATGATTAGAGAATAAGTAAAATAAATAAAAACTTAACTGTATAAATGAATAAATAAGTAAATAAATAATAATAATAATTAAATCTATGAGTAAATAAATAATATATAAAAAATAACGATAATTAAATAAAAATACTAAATAATAAACAAATATATACAGACATATATAAGTAATAATAAATAAAGAAATAGGTAATAATGAATATGCAAATAATATCGATAATTAAACAAATAATATTAAATAATAAATAAATACAAAATTATCGAATTAATGAATAATTTAGACAGAGAAATAAATAAATAAATAATAAATAGATGTACAGGGTGTCCTATCTAACTATCCCCAGTGTTTTTTATTTATAACTTTCCTAATAAAGATCCAAACTAGATGAAATTTCACCAGTTGATAATCCGCCCAATAATATTTTAATTCTTCGAGTTTCATAAAAATTGGTTTATTGCAAGGTTCACAACAACACTTTTTGTGATTGGTACTTTCAGTTCATTTGTTACTTTTAATTTTTTAAATACGTGACTTTTTTGAATTTTGTTAAATCAAATGTTTTACTTTTCTAGGTAATTGTCGTGTCTTTATTAATCATCAATTACCACAGCCACGACAATCACCTAGAAATGAAAAAAATTGGATTTAACGAAATTCAAAAAAGTTACGTATTTAAAAAATCAGATGTATAAAATAAACTTATTCGAAAGTACCGATCACAAAAAGTTTTGTTGTATACCTTGTAATCAACCAATTTCGATAGAAACTTGAAGATTAACAATGTTATTGGACGTGTTGTAAACTGGTAAATTTTCATCAAGTTTGGACCATTATTAAGAAAGTTATGACTGAACGCTATGGTCGACAGAGAAAACCATCAGCAAAGAATTAAATTATTGTTGTATGCTTTAGGAGCCTTCCCATATTTTTTTCCTTTTCGTCAATTTCTCTAGTGCCTCTACTTAATTGATAATATTTTTGTGTTTTCACGGCCATGCTCTTTTTTTCGAATAGTTTTCTGGGAAACATATATTATTTGTTATAGACGATCAAGGACAAACGGGAATAGGAAAAAAACCGGCTTTTATTTTTTTCCGACCTTGAAACTCGACCGGATGCCGAAATATAGCCCAACGCTCTAGGCCCAATCATGAAGCCTCGTTGCGCTGCCTATCGGCTGTGCGGCTTTTGCAAAGACCGGGAGCTCGGCACGTGTTCCGAGTGTGGCGGCCAGAATAGGCACGTTTTCATTGGCGAGAACGTCCAGCGCGATTCCGGGAAATGGCTGTCTTCAGAGCAGAATCGAGGAGGCACAGCGATGGCACTTAACGCCCGAGGGTACGACGCCCAGTTCCTCCTTGACCATCTCCATCAACAAACGACAATAGCGTTATAAGTCGTCACTCGAGGTAATAATAATAATAATAATAATAATAATAATAATAATAATAATAATAATAATAATAATAATTATAATTATAATAATAAATAATAATAATAATAGAGATAAATTTAATAATAATAATAGTAATAATAATAATAATAATAATAATAATAATAATAATAATAATAATAATAATAATAATATTAATAATAAAAGTAATAATAATAATAATAATAATAATAATAGTAATAATAATAATAATAATAATAATAATAATAATAATAATAATAATATTAATAATAATAATAATAATAATAATAATAATAATAATAATAATAATAAATGCATATATAAATTAACTAATATTAATAATAATATTATTAATAATGAATCTACTATATATTTGTGAAAGTGTGTTCGTATGTCTGATGTTGACTCCGGCCCCATAACACTTGATGTGCTGACGTTTTGGCTCGATCTCGGCCTACCGGCTGGTGGTTTAGTAGCGATATTTAAATTTCAGCAACCCCAGCTATGCACCTTGTACAAAAGGAGAAGCGGGAGGCGTCCCTATGCTTAAGCATAGACGATTTCGGGACATGGCCGACTTTTGCCATATTTCGAAAATTGGAATAAATTCACTTAACACTATTCTTGGGTTACGGTACTCTTGCTGCTGCCTGCGTGGCAACATACGATCGGACGTAACATAGCCTACATAATGCTACAAGGTGGGCAATGCTATATTGCACAAAGATGTGATATAAGAAACCCTGTCTGTGCCATAACAGGCGGTGATACAAGATGAGATACTCCTCTGATATAACATATGAGTGATATAAGATATCCCATGATATATGACACCCTTTGCCACAGCAAACAAAAAATTTTTAAAACATTTAAAATATGGTTTGACCAAAAACATTCTTCTAAAACATCCAAAACATTAAAAAATATGGGTTTGACCGAAAAAATTTCCAGAACATCCCAAAACATCAAATATACGATTTTGGCTAAAGAATTTTCATAACCATTCTGTAACGTCAAAACTATGGATTTGATCAACAATCCAAAAAAATAATCTTAAAAAACATCATAAGTCCCAAAAATAAAAAATGCAAGAGACATCTCAATTCCATATAGCTATCAAAGTTCAGCCCGGGCAACGCTTCGGTTAGCTCAGCTGGTACGAACATATATAAATCAACTAATAGGTAAAAAATAAATAAATAAATAAGTACTTGCATTTCTGTGCATTTAAATATAAATCTGAATTTGGCGTGCGAAAAAATTCACGTTTTGCACGCTCTGGAAGTAAAATAAATATGTATTAATGTAAATAACACATTAACAATCATAGGTAGCGCGATAGCGCTACCTATAATATACTTGGCCACCCTTTTTTCTTATATGTTTTTCACAGCGAGTGCGAAATTTGTGTCCCCCCTCACAGCTATAACGGCACACATCTGAGGGGTGCGGTTTTTTTAAATGGTAGATAATAAAAAAACTTAGTGCCCCCATTTTTTTCTTGTTTACACTCAACACCGAGCGCGTCGTGAGTGTGTAAAGTTTACACCAAAAATTCAAATAATTTGCGGAGGGCCAATTTTTTTTAAAATGTTTCCCCTAATTAGTAGGTTACGAATCTGGTCTTAAAATTTCTTTACACTCATCGGTTGTTGCACAGGAGTGTAAATTAGACGGTTTTTTTACAGTTTTCATGTGGCCAAGCATATCTAACTCAGTTTTACATTCTATGCAGTCTGATTGGTTTCAAAATGTAGACGGTTAAAAAATCTAGGGGAGACTTTTTTTTAATTTTTTTTTAAAGTAATATTCTCGAATTTAGAGGCGGTTTATTGTTAGCGCGTACCTATAATATACTTGGGTACCTCTAACACCTGTGCACCCCCTACAGCTATAACGGGACACTTCTGGAAGGTGCGGTTTTTTTAAAAGAAAGAAAATAAAAAAATTCGCTGCCCTTGTTTTTTTGTTTTTCTTGAAACGCAAAACTGACTGTGTAAAGAAGGTGTAAAGTTTTTGTGTAACGTTATAACATGGGACAAATTTTGGGACATTTATAATGCGGCATATGGACAACTGAGTATTGATGACTCGAAGAATTGAACGGCATAGGATAATAGAGGGATGAATTCTACAGATGGCACTTCTTTTGTTTTTAGAAATTCGCATTAGTTATCGAATGGCAGTGTAAAGAGTGCGAAAATCTGGGGGTAAAAAAGCACTTTTTGGTCGAGTTTTCAACCTGCTTATGTCCGATACTAAGTCCGGTTATGAGTTTTTCGAAATGTTTTTTGACAGAAATGTAGAGCGGATCAAGGGCTACATTCTGTATATAAGCAAAGTCTTCTATGCTTAATGGTGAGTTAGATCCTGGGGTTTAAAGTTTACACTCTAGTGGATGGTGTAAAAAAACGGATTTTAACTAAGATTTCTCTGCCAAATTTTCCCGCTTATGAGTAAGGGTGAATTGAATACAGCAGTAATAAAGTGCCTCTCAGGGGCTACACATCGCAGCAAACCGCATTTAAAAAAACGCAATATTGAGTTATTTATGGGGGTGTAAAGTTCGAAATTAGAGGTAAAAAATGGGCGAAAAAACACGTTTTTTCCGAATTTTGATTAATAAATCATACCAAATAATTTTTGCAAGAGAATTTTGGCACACCGGAATGTACTACGATTTAAAAGCTACAAATTGTACCAAACCGAATTTCTTTAAACTCAATGGGGAGTTCGGTACGGAATTTTAAAGTTTACAGTGTTCTAAATGATGGAAAAAACGTTTTTGTTGCGTTTTTTGTTCCACTTTCTCCGTCCAGAAGTCGGGATAAGTCTAATAGAATAAGAATAAAGTGCTTTATATCGGGTGCATGTCAAAGCAAATTGTCTATACATTAATATTCAGCGAGTGTAAAGTCAAAATTTTGGTGTTTAAAATGCGTTTCTGTCTTGTTTTTTCTGCCTGCTTCTCTGGTTATGAGTCAGGGACACGATTATCAAGTCTAGAAATGGACCAGGAACCAAATTTGATATGCCAGTCTGGCGCATATGTTTACACTCTACAGTGTTGTAAAGTGGTTTACACCAATTGTTAGTTTGCACATAGAACATTATGGAGGCTTAATTTTTTTCATAAATATTAATCGTAATATCGGAACAATATCAAAATTACGAATCTGACCAAAATTTTCTTTACAATAGGTGTTTACATGAAGTTTACACTACATATGTATTTATCTTGGTTTTTGAGCATTCCAGAAACCTAATTTTTCCCTGGAGTCTAAAAATTTTCAAAGGATCAAATGTGAGACGTCACGTAGGCGCGTTTGTTTACATCCAACAGTGATGTAAAGTAGTTTACATTCATTGTTTATTTGTCCTCAGACCATTGTAGAGACATAATTTTTTCATGAATGTTGATCATAATATCCGAGTAATTTTTACACTGCATGTTAGCCTTTGTTCTAGAGCATTGCAAAAAGCGAAATTTTTTCCTGAGATCTAAAAATTTACAGGGAATGAAATATATACGTCAGTTGGGCGCTCTTGCTTACACTCAGCAGTATTGCAAAGTGGTTTAAACCTAATGTTTATTTGTCTTCAAAACATTATGGAGACTCATTTTTCCATAAATATTGAAAATAATATCGGAGCAATATCAAAATTACGAATCCGACTAAAATATTCTTTACGCTATGTGTTTGTGTAAAGTTTACATTACGTCTTAACCTTAATTCGATAGACTTGCAGAGACTATGTAACTGAAGTCAAGAAATTTTCAAGGATTCATATGTGAGACATCAATTTAGTGAGTTTGTTAACCCTCAAAAGTAATCTAAAGTGATTTAAAAATTATGTTCAAGTGTCCTTAGATCATTGAAGAGATGTAATTTTGTCTAAAATGGGTTGCATTAAAGTTAAATCCTTCTTAGCCGTGTTTATAATATGTTTCACAAAATCTTGCACATGGAGAGCAATCGTTTAATCGATGTAAATTGCCAGCAAAAGTGGTTTAAAATGAACCAGCAATCACACTAATGTGCACAGAAGTCGACAAAGATATGCAGCTTTATTGTAATCATGTACATTAATAAGCCGTAAATCGGAAATACACCATTTGGAATGGAAAAGACTGCAGTTAATGAATACATATGTTAAACTTATTATAATAGGTAGCGCGATAGCGCTACCTATAATATACTTGGCCATCCTTTTTCTTATATGTTTATCACAGCGAGTGCGAACTTTGTGTCCCCCCTCACAGCAACAACGGCACACACCTGGGAGGTGCGGTTTTTTTAATCGATGGATGATTAAAAAATCCGATGCCCGTGTTTTTTTCTTTTGTTTACACTCAATACTGAGTTAGCAATGAGCGAGCAAAGTGTAAAGCAAAAAATTAAATAATCTGCGGAGGGCCAATGTTTTTTCAAAAATGTTGCCCCCCAGCTGTAGATTACGAATCTGACCTTAAAATTACTTTACACTCAATGGTTGTTGCACAAAAGTGTAAAGTATACGCGTTTTTTACTCTTTGCGTGTCCTTCAGCTTATCTAACTCAATTTTGGTTTCTGTGCAGTCCTATCGGTTCTATAATGTAGAGGGTTGCAAAATCTCAAATCAATTCTTTTTTCTTTCTTATAACGCAATATTTCTTGATCTGTGATCGTTTTAGTGTAAAGGGTTCGAGACGAAAAACGATATCTCTTCAACTACTCCGCTAAGTAGGCGGAACATGCTAATTATGCTTAAAAGGTGCCCTGACCTTAGCGTTACAGATCACAGTTTATTTTCTTTTATACACCCAATATTGCGGTATTAGCACAAGTGTAAAGTTTACACCGAGAAGCATTTTTGCGCCCAGAGCGTCGTGGATGATGAATTTTTTTAAATGTTCTCCGTAAGGTCAGAATAACGAATCTGACCTTTAAACTTTTCTACAGCCAGTGTTTGTTGAGGTAAAAGAGGTGAACTTTGAATTATACCTACATCTATTTTCTAATGCCGATAGATAACTCCGTATTGCATATTTTTGATCAGATTTTTCGTATTTCAGAGGTTTTTGACTCGTCTTAAATAAATAATTATTTTTATCATCATAAATGCACTATTCTTAAACTTCAGTAGAATGATGAATATCTTTCAAAATAGGATAATCAAGCTGAAATCTGCTGATATGTCGAGTTGGCGCAGTGATTGACAACTCCGTTCTCGGATGCGGTATTAAACAAAGAATGATGGGTTCGAATCTTCTGAATGCTGACTTTTTTCATTTTTTCAAATTCTTTTGGCAAAACCATGTACTTCATTTGACTCATATATCTATTTAGGTTCTGCAGATAACACTTTTTCGTTTTTTGAATTTCGCCTCAGTTCTCGAATGGGAGTGTAAAGAGTGCGAAAATCTGGGTGCGAAAAGACACATTTTAACCGAGTTTTCGACATGTTTATGTCTGCCAACAACTCCAGTTATAGTTTTAGGAAATTTTTTCTGACAGAAATGTACTTCGGATCAAGGGCTATCTTGTGCTTACCAGCAAACTTTTCTACAATCAATACGCAGTTAGTACCAGGGCTTTGAACTTTACTCTCTAGTGGATGAGTAAAAAAAACAGATTTTGTCCAAGATTTCTGTGCCAAAAGTTGGGGTTAATTAAATAAAATAGAAATAAAGTAACTTCTAATGGCTACACGTCGAAGCGAGCCGCGTTCTAAAAAACGTTATATTGAGTTGTTTATGGGGTGTAAAGTTCGAAATCTGAGGTGTAAAATGGGCGAAAAAAAACAGGTTTTTTCGTATTTTGATTGATAAATCATATCAAATATTTTGCGGAACATAAGTTTGGCACATACAAACCTACTACAATCAAAGGGCAACAAACTGGCCCGAACCGAAATTATTTACATTCAATGGGCGTTAGGTTCAGATTTTTAAAGTTTACAATGTGGTGGACAGTGGAAAATACGTGTTTGTACATTTTTTTGTTCGCCACTTTCTCTGTTCAGAAGTCGGGCGAGGTCGAATAGGATAAAAATAAAGTAAAATTCTAGTTTTTCTTCCACGTAAAATCAGAATTGAGAATCTGACTATTAGTATTCTCTACACTTAGTAGTTTTGTAAAGTTTGCACAATTCATTTGTTGATCAATCGCGTTTAGTTCGGAATTGGTGGACGGCCCTTATTTTATTACTCGGCTTAAATAATCCAAGTGACTGTCTTTTGATTATTTTCTTTATCGCAAATTCAAACACCCAAATTTCAATTTAAAAATCATAAAAATTATTTCATAATTTTTATGTAAGATGACTGGCTGGTTTAGAGCTCTTTTTTGTTGTTTTCACTGTTCATTGTGCTCTTAGGAACCAGAAAAGAAATAGTTTTTCGCCATAGGTATTCTATGGCGAAAACAACTTAAAAAAGCTTTTTGCGTTAATTATTATTTTGGTCCAAAATAGGTCAACTGACCTAGGGCAAAATTCCGGGGCTACTTAATTACTACTGCGTTAGGTTTTTAGGGCATAGCTGCCAATAGCTCCGTAGGTACGGACGAATTTAGGTCCGAGGAGTTTGAGACCGTAGTTATTGAGGGTCGTGTGGTTGAGTCCGGCGTTTCGCCCTAGCAACTTGACCAGCGCTAAGTGTAGCCAGGTACTTAAGTAAGTCCCGTAGGTACGTTATATGTCGTTTCCAAGTTAATTTAAATGTGGAACGACCTCTATAACTTACAGGACTGTTTAGAATGTAACATATATTTACTATAGCTAATAAAAAATAGTAAACTTTATACTTCCGACAATCAAGAGCATATCTAACTCAGTTTTAAATTCTATGCAGTCTGATTGATTTCAAAAGGTAGACGGTTATAAAATCTAGGGAGTCTCTTTTTTAAAACAACATTTTTTAAATTTAGAGGCAATTAATTTATGTTAAGAACAATATTGTTTTCCGCGTTCTTGGACTGCTGTCATTATTGTGGTATGTTACTGTATGTGTTTGCTGACTGATGCACTGAAATCATGTTAATTAAAAGTGGGGTACTAGCAAAGAAAAATGCTCCGATGGAACAAAAAAGATGAATATACTTGGAATTGTGGATTATTAAGGATGTAAAAGGAGGGGACTAGGAATAATCTACCTAAAGTCGCAAAATCTGCTAAAAATCACACTTTCTCTAAGCAACGCAAAAAATCGAAGTATATTCTGCAGCCTCTAAAAAGTGTCTTTTTTAAATAATGTTCAAAGTTTCAGATAAGAGTGTATAAACGAAATCTGTAATGTTTATTTTTTAAGTTAATGGCAAGTAGCAACGCTGACTAGCTTCGTATCCTGATCTATAGAAAATTAAGTGGTATTGTATTTAAAGTTGTTTTATTTTGTTCTGAGCATTAAAGCAAGCAAAGCAGCGGCCGATTGATTAGTGCACACAATCCTTAAGGGCATGCTAGTGTACCTACATCTAGTCTGTTTCAAGTCAACTTAAGTGTTTCCTACTGTTTTAAACCATTCATTCAATTGGCTTAGAAAGACAGTTAGTTTACTCAACATCATTTCCCATAGCTATTGCGTAGCTAATGTGCTGCTTTTTCAATCATTTTATGGTTAAATATTTATTTTAATCTGTTGGCCGCAGAATATACTTCGATTTTTTGCGTTGCTTAGAGAAAGTGTGATTTTTAGCAGATTTTGCGACTTTAGGTAGATTATTCCTAGTCCCCTCCTTTTACATCCTTAATAATCCACAATTCCAAGTATATTCATCTTTTTTGTTCCATCGGAGCATTTTTTCTTTGCTAGTATATAAATAGCCCAAACTTTATCAACTACTGTGTGTATAGAAAACTAACAGTCAGATTCTTAATTATTTTATTCTAGACTCATAACCGGAGAAGTTGACAGAAAAAAACAAGAAAGACACACGTTTGACACACCCAATTTTTTTACTTTAAGCCTCCCAAAGAAGCTAAATATTAAAGTCAATAAAAGCAATTTGCTGTAATTTAATTTGTTAATTAATTTAATTAATTCGATTCGCTATAATTTACAATTTACCCCTTATAAAGTGCTTTATTTTTATTCTATTCGACTTATCCTGACTTCTAAACGGAGGACGTAGCGAATAAAAAACGGACAAAAATGCATTTTCCACCACACGCCACATTGTAAACTTTTAAAAATCTGAACCTTATTCGCCATTGAGTTTAAAGAAATTCGGTTCAGACCAGTTTGTAGAATTTATATTTCAGTACGTCCGCAAAATGTTTGAGATATTTACCAATCAAAAATAAGAAAAAACGTGTTTTTCAGCAAACTTTACAGCCCCGATTTCGAACATTAATCCGCATAAATAACCCATTATTGCGTTTTTTAAACGCACTTTGCTGCGACGCGTAGCCCTTAAAAGGTATTGCATTTTTATTTTATTAAAATTAGCCCAGCCTAAGTGGAAAAGTTGACAACGAAATTCGAGACAAAATTTATCTTTTTCTCATCCACTAAAGTGTAAAATTTGAACCCTTAGATTTAAGTCCGTATTGAGTATTCAGAAGTTTGCTAAAAAGCTGAAAGTAGCCCTTTGGCCGTATTACATTTCTGCTAAAAATTTTTCGGGATCATGGCCGGAGTTGTTGGCAGACAAAAACCTGGCCAAAATGTGTTTTTCACCCTCGGTTTCTTCACACTCGTAACACTGCCCCTCCGGGAATAAGTCACTTTTCAATAAACAAAAAAAATGCTTTTGAGCTTAGTAAATTGTCTACATATTAAAAACTTAGACCGAATAGATTGCAAAATTTGATTTAGGAAAATTTTGGGAACCGACTAAAATTCAAAAAGTATATTTTAAACGTTACAGTAAAACTTTACACGCTCTTTACACATCGGGTATCAAAATAAAAAATAAAACAAAAACAAAAAAATCACCAGCAGCGAATTTTTTTATTATCGATCTTTTAAAAGAACCGCACAATAAAGAAGTTTCCCGTTATAGCTGTAGGGGTGGACATAAAATTCGCACCTCGCTGTGATAAACATTTAAGAAAAAAGAAGGTTAAGTATATTATAGGTACGCGCTAACGCTACCTATGATGAGTAAAATTAGTTATGTAGGTAGGAACCTACCTATCTTTTTAGATCCTTGATCGAAGTACTACATAGTACACGAAACGGCTAAACTATTTTTTATGGTGTGAACGGAAAACTTGCAGATGTATGTGGGAAGGGACGACATTGGTTGAAATGAGGAGGACATGCAAAAAGAAAGTGCGGAAAAAAATTTTATGGAAAACGGACCAATATTGGTGAAGATAGAGTTACGGTCACACCTGGGCGTGGGGGGAGTTCGGGGGTAAGCACTCCCCCAGAAACCAAAATACCCCCCCAGAAATCAAAAATACCCCCCCCCCCCCAGAATTCAATTTTTGAAAATTTTTTTCGTTTTTTTCGCAATTTTTTGATGCCAATGGATAGTGCTTGATGAGAAACGTCGAAAAATGGTGTTTTTATCGCCATACCACCATTTTTAAGGCCATTTTTTGACCTTCAAAAAAATCTTGCACCCCCAGAATTTTCTTGCTGCCCACGTATGGTTACGGTACTTTGTTTTGTCATAAATGCACTCAGATGGCAGGCAATGTAAGCGAGAATATAAATGTGGATCTGAAATGTTTCAAAAAGTAGGACATCAGGAAACGTCTGTGGCGTGAGCAAAAACGATTGAACAAGTTACTCCCGATAAAGCTACATTAAAGTGGGGTATCTGACAGTTTACCGAAAATGTTCCGAATTTGGGCTGAAAACATATTGAACTGACATTTTCAAGGTCGCTTATTACGAAAAAATGACTTTTATTGCGCGGAAAAAAATTTTGTTTTAAAATTTTTAAATTTGAAAAAAAAAACATTTTTTGCATGCTTTTTTCTGTCATTTTACTTGATATGATATGTAAAAATTCAAGTTTCTGCTTAATTGACGCTTAGGCTTAGGCTTAGTGTATCTGAGAAGGTGATTTCGGCTGCTTAAGTCGAGGTCGCTCCCGCTTAGATCGAGGTATAGATGCTTAGGTCGATGTATTGTGCGTGTACCGGTAGTTCATCCTATTTGGCCAATACTTTTAACGATAGAAAATAGAAAATCCGCCGTTGCGTTAATACCACAGAGCAATATATCGGTATCACGATAAACGCACGCGTCGTGTTTATTTCTCTATTTTCTATTTTCGAAATGCGAAACGAAAAACGAAAATCGAGACCGTTGAAAGCTATTTTTAGACACATGCGCGAATGGATAGGGCAGTTTATGAGTGTGACCTACATCATAGGTAGCGCGTTAGCGCGTACCTATAATATACTTGGGTACCCCCAACACCTGGGCACCCCCCTACAGCTATAACAGGACACTTCTGGAAGGTGCGGTTTTTTTTAAAAGAAAGATAATAAAAAAATTTGCTGCCCGTGTTTTTTTGTTTTTCTTGAAACTCAAAATTGACTGTGTAAAGAAGGTGTAAAGTTTTTGTGTAATGTTATAACATAGGACAAATTTTGGGACCTTTTTACTGCGGCATGTGGACAACTGAGTATTGATGACTCGAAGGATTGAACAGAATAGGATAATAGAGGGATGAATTCTACAGATGACACTTTTTTGTTTTTTGAAATTCGCATTATTTATCGAACGGCAGTGTAAAGAGTGCGAAAATCTGGGGTGAAAAAGCACTTTTTGGTCGAGTTTTCAACCTTCCTATGTCCGATACAAACTCCGGTTATGAGGTTTTTAAAATGTTTTCTGACAGAAATGTAGAGCGGATTAAGGGCTACATTCTGCATATAAGCAAAATCTTCTATGCTCTATGGTGAGTTAGATCCTGGGGTGTAAAGTTTACACTCTAGTGGATGGTGTAAAAAAATGGATTTTAACTAAGATTTCTCTGCCAAATTTTTCCGCTTATGAGTCAGTGCAAATCGAAGACAGCATTAATAAAGTGCCTCACAGGGGCTAAACATCGCAGCAAACCGCATTTAAAAAAACGCAAAATTGAGTTATTTATGGGGGTGTAAAGTTCGAAATCAGAGGTAAAAAATGGGCTTAAAAACACGTTTTTTCCGAAGTTTGATTGATAAATCATGCCAAATAATTTTTGCAACAGAATTTTGGCACACAGGAATGTACTACGATTTAAAAGCTACAAATTGTACCAAACCGAATTTCTTTAAACTCAATGGGGAGTTCGGTACGGAATTTTAAAGTTTACAGTGTTCTAAATGGTGGAAAATACGTTTTTGTTGCGTTTTTTGTTCGCCACTTTCTCCGTCCAGAAGTCGGGATAAGTCTAATAGAATAAAAATAAAGTGCTTTATATCGGGTGCATGTCAAAGCAAATTGTCTATACATTAATATTTAGCGAGTGTAAAGTCAAAAATTTGGAGTTTTAAATGCGTTTCTGTCTTGTTTTTTCTGCCTGCTTCTCCGGTTACGAGTCAGGGACACGTTTATCAAGTCTAGAAATGGACCAGGAATCAAATTTGATATGCCAGTCTGGCGCATATGTTTACACTCTACGGTGTTGTAAAGTAGTTTACACCAATTGTTAGTTTGCCCATAGAACATTATGAAGACTTAATTTTTTCATAAATATTAATCGTAATATCGGAACAATATCAAAATTACGAATCTGACTAAAATCTTCTTTACACTAGGTGTTTACATGAAGTTTACACTACATATATATTTATCTTCGTTTTTGAGCATTCCTGAAACCTAATTTTTTCTTGGAGCCTAGAAGTTTTCAAAGGATCAAATGTGAGACGTCACGTAGGCGCGTTTGTTTACATCCAACAGTGATGTAAAGTAGTTTACATTCATTGTTTATATGTCCTCAGACCATTGTAGAGACATAATTTTTTCATGAATGTTGATCATAATATCCGAGTAATTTTTTACACTGCATGTTAGCCTTTGTTCTAGAGCATTGCAAAAATCGAAATTTTTCCTGAGATATAAAAATTTACAGGGAATGAAATATATACGTCAATTGGGCGCGCTTGCTTACACTCAGCAGTATTGCAAAGTGGTTTAAACCTAATGTTTATTGTCTTTAAAACATTATGGAGACTCATTTTTCCATAAATGTTGAAAGAAATATCGGAGCAATATCAAAATTACGAATCCGACTAAAATATTCTTTACGCTATGAGTTTGTGTAAAGTTTACGTTACGTGTTAACCCTAATTCGATAGACTTGCAGAGACTTTGTAACTGAAGTCAAGAAATTTTCAAGGATTCATATGTGAGACATCAATTAAGTGAGTTTGTTTACCCTCAAAAGTAATCTAAAGTGATTTAAAAATTATGTTCAAGTGTCCTTAGATCATTGAAGAGATGTAATTTTGTCTTAAATGGGTTGCATTAAAGTTAAATCTTTCTTAGCCGTGTTTATAATATGTTTCACAAAATCTTGCACATGGAGAGCTATCGTTTAATTGATGTAAATTGCCTGCAAAAGTGGTTTAAAATGAACCAGCAATCACACTACTGTGCACAGAAGTCGACAAAGATATGCAGCTTTATTGTAATCATGTACATTAATAAGCCGTAAACTGTTAGTATTCTCTACACCTAGTAGTTGTGTAAAGTTTGCACTATTCATTTGTTGTTAATATGTAGTCTATACTACAAATTTATTTTACTACCAAATCAAAGCGTTAGTGTTCCTTACATTTGATATTTGCGTGAAGTTTTTGAATTTTTGCCGAAAATCTTTGCCTTCTAATTTACCAACATCCCGCCTTTTCCGTTTTCTTGAAGTTTAAAATCTTTTATAATTCTCTCATAATTTAATGGTAGGTTTTAACTTTAAGTTTCTCTTGGTTTACAACTCTCGCTTAGCAAGCTCATTTTTCAAAACTTTTTCATAGTGATCAGATTAGTTGCGTTTAGTTTGGAATTGGTGGACGGTCGTTATTTTATTACTCGGCTTAAATAAACCAAGTGACTATCTTTTGATTATTTTCTTCATCGCGAATTCAAACACCCAATTTTCAATTTGAAAATTGACCCAATTTTCAATTTGAAAATTGATCCAATTTTCAATTTGAAAATTGAAAATTGGGTGTTTTCAATTTCAAAAGTCACAACACATTGTGCTTGTGTATTGATTGAGTGAGGATTTGCAATGTGAATTCGTTGGTTAAATTTTTGTGCTTGATTATAAGTGAACTGCACATTAAGAAGAAATAACTTAATGCAGTTTTAATTTGAAAATGGATGGTGTCAATAAGGTTGTCTTGTTTAAAAAGGATAATGCTGATGTTAAGAACAATATTGTTTTCCGCGTTCTTGGACTGTTGTCATTATTGTGGCATGTTACTGATTGTGTTTACTGACTGATGTACTGAAATCACGCTAATTAAAAGTAGTGTACTAGCAAAGAAAAATGCTCCGATGGAACAAAAAAGATGAATATACTTGGAATTGTGGATTATTATGGATGTAAAAGGAGGGGACTAGGAAAAATCTACCTAAAGTCGGAAAATCTGCTAAAAATCACACTTTCTCTAAGCAACGCAAAAAATCGGTGTATATTCTGCGGCCTCTAAAAAAGTGTCTTTTTTAAATAATGTTCGAAGTTTCAGATAAGAGTGTATAAACGAAATCTATCAAGGTTACTTTTTTAAATTGCTGGCACCTGATTGATAGAAAACTAAGAGGTATTGTATTTAAAGTTGTTTTATTTTATGAGCATTATAGCAAGCAAAGCAGGAGCCGATTGATTAGTGCACACAATCGTTTCGGGCATGCTAGTGTATCTACATTAAGTCTGTTTCAAGTCAACTTACGTGTTTCCTAATGTTTTTAACCAACCATGTCTTCAATTGTCTTCGATGTTTGCTATTTCATTCAATTGGCTTGGAAGACTGTTAGTTTACTTAATATCATTTCCCATAGCTACTGCATAGCTAACGTGCTGCTGTTTCAATCATTGTTATGGTTGAATATTTATTTTAATCTGTTGGCCGCAGAATATACATCGATTTTTTGCGTTGCTTAGAGAAAGTGTGATTTTTAGCAGATTTTCCGACTTTAGGTAGATTTTTCCTAGTCCCCTCCTTTTACATCCATAATAATCCACAATTCCAAGTATATTCATCTTTTTTGTTCCATCGGAGCATTTTTCTTTGCTAGTTATGTGTATACTTAGCGAACTTGGTGTTTTGAAGGGGGTAGTGTTGGTAAATCGTTAACGATAACGAAATAAATATCGTTATCGTTGACGAAATGATAACGGTAAATAAAAATGAGTTTTTCAATTATCGTCAGTGAAAGAATATTAAAATTATCTTTAAGTTCATAAAAATTCGTTTAATGTTGTTGAACTTGACCCTTTTTTCTGTGGCGTACATTTTAGGAATATTGATAACATTGGCGGTTCTCGCACTGAATTGTTCTCCTCAATAATTTTTTGGAACAAATTTAACAGAAATAGTTTTTTTACTTCAAAAGAGCCATTTTTTGCTTTTTCCAAGCAGTTTTGCTTGACCAATCAGCCGTTTGAGTCACAAAGTCGAAAATTTGATTTACCGTGCAGTGCATGCCTTGTTAAGGAATTCAAGCGGGCAACTCGACATTTTTGTATATTTTTGTCAAGGCTCGTGCTGCCAAAGAATTTTTATTCAAACACGGGACCATCATCTATTTTTTGTTTGCATTAGTCCGGACAAATGGTATGTTTGCGGAAAATATATCATCAGAGAACAACGGTCGAAGAAACGGAGAATAAATGGGATAATTTACAGTGTGTAGGATGAGATTACCGAAGAATCGGGACAATCGGAAATCGGCACGATCAGAGACAGCGTTTTTTCTGTTGAGAATTAGGTTTTTATACCATGGAGTCGAAGAAACGGCACGGTCGGAACCGCAGAATGAGCAAAAAATCTCCATTCATTACGAATAAAAATATCTTTATTCTTTATGAATGGAGGAAAAAATTAAAGTGGATTGTCTCTCCTAAAATGGTCAATTTATGTATATATTTTTGTTCTGTTGTATTTTGAACAAACTCATTTTTCTACTCCGAAAAACTGACTAAAAGGCAAAAACATTGCAGAACTGAACTTTGTTTCAGAAAAAACATCTTGTATATTGCCAATGTCGCAATTTTTTATGTCCGAGTGGCTTTCTATTCTAGGCATTTAGCAGCTTTCGTCGAATTTTATGTATTTAGCCCAGACCACGAGAGCATCATTTTACTCATTGTTTTTGTGTCATTTTTGGCAACTTTTAAAACTCTAAAACGCTAGCTTTTTCAAAGGGTTCTTCCCCCCTGTGTAAACAGGTTTGCACTGTACCCACCTTAGACGGTTCAGATGATGTGCAGGGTTTGAGCTGAATATGGCGGGTGTTCGTATTGGCCTGGGGCTAGTATAACGGCCCTGAAGCGATCTATTTGAAGAAGACCTACCTAGCATTTGAAAATCGTCTCAAAAACATTTCTCGTCTCATTCTCGTCAATAATAATCCAATTATCATCCCTTCGACGATAGGAAAAATAATTTTCCAATCATCATTACCAAAAATGACACAAAAACAAAGAGCAAAAATTGTAAACTTGTGGATTGGAATCGCTTAAATGCAAAATTCGAACGTCACGTGCGACAAACGTTCTGAAACAATATTTTATTTTGTAATATTTTTTGTCTTCAGTTGGTTTTTGTGTAGAAAAAATGAGTTTGAGCGATAATCGAGTTCCCGTTTCCGCCTACTTAAATACAGCAGAATGAAACCAGAATTAAAGTAAACCCAAACGTTTGATACAAAAATTTTCATACTGAGGTATTGAGACAAATTTATCCGATTTTCGAGCATTGTAATTTATCCGATTTTCGAGCATTGTATGTACTACATACACTCAATTTTGATTTTTTTACTTTCCGGATCAAATTTTTCGGATTCTACTACGCTTTTTCGACTGACGTTAAAAATTAGAAGTTTAGCTCAGAAATTAGAAAACGTGAACAACGGAAAGTTTGCATGTAAAAATTTTTTAACTGCGTTTTCAGCGGCTTTTCGAGATTTCTACTTTGAATTTAATTTTCAAGTTTCCAATATTTTTTGGCTTTTTCGAATGAAAATTTTTCGCCCTTATTTTTAATCTTTTTCTATTTGACTGACCCGAGGATGTAGCTAGGATTTTATTTTTTTTATGTGGGGTTAGGTGTCTGGTGGGAAGTCAAACAGGTTGGAAAATTCTATCTATGTTCTACATATGTAATCACGTAGGTAGGTATAGGTACCTATATATGTGTTGCAGGTGTACATAGCTGGCCTCTAACACTATCAAAGTTGCAAAATTTGAACAAAAGTTCTGTCACTTTTTTGACACAGAAAAAATGAAGAGAAAAACGAAAAAACCAACAACAAATTTTTTATTTCCGCTGCCTCTTTTTTATGTACCTACCGATTAAAATTTTTGGTAAGTCAAACGCGACTGGTGGGTCAAACACGACGGTGGGTTAAACGAGACACAATCGGTAGGTACGTTTATATTAAATCCAAACGTTTGATACAAAAAATTTTCGTACTGTATTTGAAACAAATTTATCCGATTTTTGAGCATACTACGCTCAATTTTGGTTTATAACTTTCCGGACCAAATTTTTCGATTCCTACGCTTTTTCGACTCGATGTTAAAAATTGGAAGTAGGTACCTAACTCTAAAGAGTATGTCGAAAATCAATTAGAAAACGTGCACTAAACGGAAAGTTTGCATGTTAAAATTTTTTAACTACATTTCAGCGCCTTTTCGAGATCTCTACTTTGAATTTTAATTTTCAAGTCTCCAGAATAATTTTTCTGGCTTTTTCGAATGAAAATGATACGTAAAAATGAACAGAAATTGACAAAGACATTAAAACCTAAACCAAGAAATTTTTCTTACTGCAATTGCCGAATTTTTATGATTTTCGAGCATCCGCTCTTAATTTTGATTTTTAACTTTCCGGACTAAATTTTTCGGATTCCGCTACGCTTTTTCGACTATAGACGCTAAAAATAGAAACACGGAAAATTACGTCGAAAATTCAATTTAAAAAACTTGTATGCACATACAGTGGTACTGAACGGAAATAAGCATTTAGCAGTTTTAAACATGTTGTAGCAAATCTTGCATGGTGTACGTTATACCGAAACGAAGACGAGAACGATAATTGAAAAATGTCTTTGCAATTATCGTCGACGGGACGATAACTGGACTATAGTCGACCAGAACGAGGCGAGAAATGATTTTGGGACGCTATGCCAACGCTAAATCGGAGAAGGTACAGTAGGGGAATGGGGATAATGAGCTTGCTCAATTAGCATACTGGCGGATTTGGGGTGGTGTGATGCGGATTGATTTTTTCTCCATTCATAACGAATATACATACTTTTATTCGTTATGAATGGAGATTTTTTGCTAATTCTGCGGTTCCGACCGTGCCGTTTCTTCGACTCCATGGCATAAAAACCTAATTCTCAACAGAAAAAACGCTGTCTCTGATCGTGCCGATTTCCGATTGTCCCGATTCTTCGGTAATCTCATCCTACACACTGTAAATTATCCCATTTATTCTCCATTTCTTCGACCGTCCCTGTTCTCTGATGGTATCTTTTCCTCGAACATTGCATTTGTCCGGACTAATGCAAATAACAGTAAAATAGATTATGGTCCCGTGTTTGAAGGAAAATTCTTTGGCAGCACGAGCCTTGACAAAAATATGCAAAAATTTCGTGTTGCCCGCTAAAATTTTTTAACAAGGCATGCACTGCACGGTAAACCAAATTTTCGACTTTGTGACTCAAACGGCTGATTGGTCAAGCAAAACTGCTTGGAAAAAGCAAAAAATGGCTCTTTTGAAGTAAAAAAACTATGTCCGTTAAATTTGTTCCAAAAAAATTATTGAGGAGAACAATTCAGTGCGAGGAGAACCGCCAATGTTATCAATATTCCTAAAATGTACGCCGCAGAAAAAGGGTCAAGTTTAACAACATTAAACGAATTTTTATCAACTTAAAGATAATTTTAATATTATTTCACTACGATAATCGAAAAACTCATTTTTATTTACCGTTATCATTTCGTCAACGATAACGATATTTATTTCGTTATCGTTAACGATTTACCAACGCTACCCCCTTCAAAACACCAAGTTCGCTAAGTATACACATAATGTAGGTCACACTCATAAACTGCCCTATCCATTCGCGCATGTGTCTAAAAATAGCTTTCAACGGTCTCGATTTTCGTTTTTCGTTTCGCGTTTCGAAAATAGGAAATAGAGAAATAAACACGACCATAGGTGGGCAGCACCAAAATTCTGGGGGGGTGAAAAAATTTCTGGGGGGTGAAAAAATTTTCAAAGGTTAAAAATGGCCTTAAAAATGGTGGTATGGCGAAAAAAACACCATTTTTCGACGTTTCTCATCGAGCACTATCCAATGGCATCAAAAAATTGCCAAAAAAGCAAAAAAAATTTTTCTGGGGGTATTTTGATTTCTGGGGGGGTATTTCAACTTCTGGGGGGTGCATACCCCCAAACCCCCCACGCCCATGTGTGAACACGACGCGTGCGTTTATCGTGATACCGATATTTTGCTCTGAGGTATTAACGCAACGGCGGATTTTCTATTTTCTATCGTTAAAAGTATTGGCCAAATAGGATGAACTACCGGTACACGCACAATGTATAGATGCTAAGATCGATGTGTTGATGCTCAGGTCGATGTATAGATGATTAGGTCGACCTAAATTGGGTACATGTTATTCTGCATTCCACTGTTTGAATCTCCAAATGGATGGAATTTCGAGATAATCCAAAACTGCTGTTTGAATCGTATTTAAGTAGAAATCTTTAACTGGATGTAAACAATGCTAAAACTAGTAAAATTAAAAAAGAAATTCTTGAAAATTTGTGCAAAAAATTACAAAAAATTTTTCTACAATCTTGGTTTCCGCGCAGTATAACTTAATTTTTGTAATCTGCGACCTTGAGAATGGTAGAAAAATATGTTTGTAGTAAAAATTGGTAACTTTTGATGAACTGCGAAAATTCCTAAAAGTGGCTCAAAATGGTGAATGTCGTAGTATGATGTTTGAAGTACCGTAACTCTGTGAGTTTTATATGGATTTGGTTTATTTCTTTTTTCCGCGTCTTTTAGTGCAACAAAAAATCGTTTATGCGCAATTGTATGGCAGTTCTGCCGAAATGGCGCAAAACCGCTTCACACCATTTTCTTCAAAAACTCCCACGAAACAATTATTTCTATGGTGACTGAAAAATATTACAATTTTTTGATCCTAAAATTTCCTAGTAATGCATTTTTTGATGAATTACTACTTGAACAGTCAGTCTATTATGGGTAAAAACTCAAGATGCATACAGCCATTAGACTGCTTGTAACAAAGTGAAATAAACATTTGGTTATGGAAATTTTTTGATTCGTCGTGAACTGGAATCGGTAAAAAAGTAACTAGACGCTCTAATATATGAATATATTTATAAATTAATGCCCAAACTATACCATACATTTACAGCATACAATAAAAAATGTTCTTTAGTTCAAAAGTTTGCTCTAGAGTATTTCGACTAAAAGTTGCTATGCAGAATTTATAATTTCAAGCGTGCAGAAGGCACACGGAAGGAAAAATAGAAAAACCATTTTTTTTAAATGAGCTTGCTAAGCGGTTTAAACCTGCCATTATAATTGAGAGAATCATAAAAGATTTGAACCTAGAGAAATTTAAAAAGGTGGGAAGTTGGTAAATTAAAACAAATTTAAAGGATATGATGAAACATTATTGTTGAGAATAGGACGATCACGTGCTAGATCAAAAGAGTTGGATGCACGACTGATAACCTTGAAGCAATCTGATGTAATTGGATGATTGCTATTTGAGATGTGTTTGTGAATAGCAGATAAGCTATCACCCTGAATTGGCTTTCCTGTAGCAAATGAGATGCCAGTATGCTCTACAATTCTATTCCCAAAATGTCGGCGAGTTTCGCCAGTGTAACTAGCCATACAGCTAGAACACATATGCCTATATACTCAATTTGAGAGTAGCTTAGCGGGTTCAGCATCCTTGTTCTTGAAAAACCGGCTGATACACATTATAGATTTGTAAACAAACCTTACTCTAATCTGAGGATAAAATGCAGATATAAGCTTCAGAATTCCGCTATATACATTGTAGCCATGCACACCGGTGTAAGGCAAAACAATAGAATAACATACTTTATCACACCCGACTTTTATGTCATCACTCTTATTATAAACCTTTGTCATTGAGTCTGATATGACCTTATCAATCAAGCCAAGACGATACTCATTTTGTAGTAGAGTCTGTTTCAGCTTATCAATATCAGTGACAAAAGTCTGATTTGAGTTACAAATCATGTAAATACGATTCACAAGTGTCCTTATTAGATCAACTTTATAGGCATAAGGAATGAAGCTAGACAATTTGGCAAAAAGGCCAGAAAATGAGGGCTTCTGCTATGACGATGTCACAATATAATCGGACTTCCTTTCAACAAGCACATCAAGGAAATTTAATTTCCTGTCACATTCAGTTACAAATGTGAACTTCATATCAGGAAGTTGCTGATTCATGTAATCACAGAACTTTCTAGGCTTACTTCTGTCAGACAACACTACAAATGTGTCATCAACATAACGTACATAAAACTTGGGTCTGATCTTTACACTACAGTCTCTGAGCCACGCTTTTCTCATGAAGGCTCAAGGAAATGTTGGCAAGATTTGGTGCAAGCGTATTACACAGCAACTTCATCTATCTGTTGATAGTTTTTACCATTGCAAGTAAAATAACACTCTTTAACTGCAAGTTTTTTAGAAGCAGTTTGAATTAATGACGATTCATGTTATTTACTAATATGACATTCTTATCATCAAATAATTTCCTAATACATATGTCAATGGTCTCATTGAGTGGAATATTAGTGAACAAGCTTTGAACATCAAGACTAGCTGTAAAATGATGGCTCTTGAATGTAAAAGCCTTAAGTCTGGTCAAGAAACTACCAGTGTCACATAAAGTGTATTCATTTGTACTTATGTTTTGTAGGATCGTCACAAAATACTTAGCCAACTTATAACTTGGAGTGTTGAAAGCAATTTTATTTGACTTACTAAAATTCTCGTAATGCATTAAATCGAAACGATAATATGTTAAACCGGGTAGGCACATTGTTCATAATATTTGTATTTACTTTGATACACATGAAAACATATTTTGGTGTGAATTGCATCCGCTTGCAGATCGATTTTCCCGAAATTTATACTAACATCAAATGGACGTACGGGAGTGTAAAAACTTCTCGAAATATATTCGCCAGGTCTAAGACAATTCGTGGTGATGAGTAGATAAGGATCAGGTGCAACTCCTGTCCAGTCAAATCTGCCTGGACTCCCATGATACTGGCTTCTGCCATCGCTCCCGCATCCCCATACCTGAAATTGCACGTCCCCGGTGCCGTTAGCCTTCGTTTCACCCATGAAGTCATCTTTCCCGAGGAAGTCTGATACCTTAGTAAAGAATAAATGAGCATGAATGTGACCACAAACGAACGTAGGGTCTGGCTGAACCAGACATGCGCGTGGTAGAGGTCGGGGTCAAGACCACACCTGGGCGGGGGGTTGGTTTGGGGGTATGCACCCCCCAGAAACCAAAATACCCCCTCCCAGAAATCAAAATACCCCCCCCCAGAATTCAATTTTTTGAAAATTTTTTTCGTTTTTTTTCGCAATTTTTTGATGCCAATGGATAGTGCTTGATGAGAAACGTCGAAAAACGGTGTTTTTATCGCCATACCACCATTTTTAAAGCCATTTTTTGACCTTCAAAAATCTTGCACTCCCCCAGAATTTTCTTGCTGCCTACGTATGGTCAAGACCCCCAGAATGAAGAAATGCAGGGGCGGATTTAGAATAGGGTGGCGGGGACTGTCGTCACTCCTCTCAAATGACCCAAAATACGAGCAGTTGGCAAGATAATGAATTAAAATGTAATTCGCAATAATGTTTGGCCGTCAGCAAACGTAATTCCCCAAATTTTTCCTGCGCTTCGCGCCAAATAATAACTATTAATAACATTTATTTATTTTCATGGCGACCTGGAAGCCATTTTTTGCTTATGGAATGTGTTTTGAAACAATTTTAACAGCAAAAACAGCTATTTCAACATAGTTATCTTCTATTTTCAAGCACGAATTTTCAAAATTTTTGACTTTTCGCATCAAGCTCAATAAATAAAGGAAATTGTGCAGTCAATTCAAGCCTCTAAACGCCCCTTCTATCCTAAATATCACAAATCGGAAAAATTCAATCACTTTTTTTGAACAAAATTGTTGAATATTTCAAAAAAAATGTTTAAAGAAATGTTGCGTCAACATTAATTTTAATTGATTTTAATTGAAAGTTGACAATATAAGAGGTCGAAAAAAGCTCTTTCGCACCTGAAGGTAGATTTTTCGACCTCGTCTTTTGTCTGTTTCATGAAAAGTGGAGGTACCGCCTCCCCCTTCGGAAAATCCTAGATCCGCCACTGCAAAATGGGAAATTTTCTGTGGAAAATTAGGTGGAATGAAAGTTGAAGACGGAGGAAGATTAAAAATTTTTATGAAAATACTATAAATTGACTAGGAATGCCATAAAAGCGCAGAGCTCCTTCTTACATTATTTTTGTAATGTTTAGAGTTGAATGTAATGCAATCAAGGTTAGGGAGCATGTTAAGTTTTAGTGTTTGGCTAAAATATTAGATGAAACTATTTGAATTACTATGTTTCGACTCGAAAAATTATTGTAAGAAGAGCAAAATCGTTTGTCTTGCAAGAAACTACTTTCCTGACGCGAAAACAAAGTTCATAGAGTGCCAAGAAAGTTAGCAAAACGGCTAAAATCATCAAAAAATACATATCCATTATTTGTTGTGAACTACTTTCGATACCGCTTCCCTACATAAATCCGCTTTTAGCCTCGATAATCGCAAAAAGACATTGTTTACCGCTATTCATGGACAACATAGGAATTCTAGTAGTAAAGCCCAACAAATTTTCAAAAGCTCATTTTTGGACTAATAAATGATCGGTACACATCAAAAAGAGTCTTTGTGGCGTTTTGGACAATGCTCGTTCTTTTTTCACATAAAAACATTTGAAAAATTTGAAAAAAACGAGTAAATTGAATAAAATATAGCCTGAAAATATGAGGACTTTTCAGTCAAAACTGAGCTAAAGGGCCTTAAAAAGTACGTTTTTTTATGATTTTTCCCGAAAGATCGACAATTCTGGAGGTCACTCACAGTCATTTTGTTGGAGTCAGTAGCCATTCTAGGGGGTAAATCCCACAAGAACCTTTGAGCTTACCACCATCTTGATCCATTAGTCTAATTAAGGTAAAAATACGGCCATGCTTTACTGGACACGATACGATGCCGTTTGCCCAAAGGCACCAGTCTCCGGCACCAACACGGTCGCTAGCGTCGCTAGCGAAGCAATGGTTTATCAAACAGTAAGTGCTTACTAAAATGCTAATGAAGAGCATTATTCTTCACAGATTGCGTTTGTGATAAGTTGAACCAATTTCTACCATATAAACCTACTTTTTTCCAAATACGGTTACGAAGAGAGGAAAAAATCGTAAAAGTTATTGCTTCCAGTCTAAGGCAAATGGATTCTATTCAGCTTTTTGCTCGCGTTTATTGTGTAGATAAATAGATTCGACCCATATGCTTGTAAATCCTGATTTTAGATTCGATCGCATTGTGTTGCTGAATCGTAGATGTATTAAATCATTCATGAAGAACAGTTTTGAGAAGTCGACTTACTGTATATTTACAGTGCATAACTATGTTCGGACTTATTCTATAAAAACCAAACAATAGCTGGCTGGGCCGGACGAGAACCTGGGCAGGCCCGATCTTAATCATGCAACAGCCTTGTGTTAAAAAAACTCTTCTGTGGGTACCCTCACTCGAGTAGGAGCGGGAAGCTCCATATTGTGCGCTCAATGGAAAGAGTCGAATTTGCAGGCAAAACTAATGAAGACATTTGGCGAATAATTTTTCTGGGAAATCGTCGAAAATTTCAAAAATTCGCTGTTGAAAATCAATTTTGCTCGTTCAATTTACGATTTATGCACATGTCGAATTTTTGATTTTTTTCAATGACTTACTACGGACTGTAGGGCTGCTCCCTATGTACGCTATAACACACCTCCGTCACAGGATAGCTTCACTTGACTATCCCTACATGCTTTAGTTGTGAGTAGGTGTGGCCAGCATCAACTGCTTATCTTATAACACAGGGGTACATTAAAGCATTAGATCCAGGGTAACAAGGCTGACTACTGCCAAGCACACCGGCTACGGAGTCTACTTCATTCGGGTGAGCAAATAGGTTTTTCGAATGAGAAAATATTAAATTTATTGCAAGTTTTATGATAATCAAATTCTTAAAAATCAGTTTGTTTTCGTCATTTGATTCAATATTAATTGAAGCTCATCTCTTTAATGTATGCAAAAAAGACTAAAAATTTAGTATTATATAATTTTAATGCTTAATATTCATTTTTATTATGCATTTTATTGTTTCATATCTCGTTATCAGCGTATTCCGCCTTAATTAAAGTTCACGAGCATAATAGAGATTCTATTATACATTGTGGCTATATTGTGTGCGAGACCTCAGTACAATTTATTGTGGAATCGATGATTTAAAAGTAGTCGTAAGGAAAGTCTTTTTTTGAGCAAAATTCATAAGTTAGATTTGAAAAATACATTTATAAGATAAAAACGACGACAATTTTTGTGTCACGCGAACCATCGTCGTATCAAAAGCGATTTTAGAAAGAAATCAGCAATTTGATAGAATTCGAAAAAGGCGATAAGCACAATATTCAAGTCGGCTAGGGAATTGCTTCTTGATTCGAACCTAATGATTTTTCGGAAAAAGCCGGTTTGGCAGAAACCCAAACAATTCAGGTCACATAAAAACATTCTTTGCCGAAATGTGTTATGCTTTGCACGTTTTTAAATTTTTTCTATAGAATATTTTGAATATTATTAAATATTTTTGTGATACTTTATAAAATGTCTGTTATCAGCGGTTCTGAAATCGTGTTCATTATACTGAATTATTTCTTTAGAAAGATTTTTAGAGTTATCATGAAATTTCATTAATATTTCAGCTGGAAGTTATAAAAAAATTAAAAAATAAAAACTTATCATATCTCAAAATGAATAAATTTTAGGATTACCTAACCCCAGAGTACCAGATTAAATTTTTTTCACGGGACGCGCTCAATTCCTCAATTTGGAAAGGTCCCGACACCAAAAATATAATTTATTTGTACCATCATGACAACCGTTCTGACTTTATAAGGCGCATGACGGCATTTACGGGTTGTCCGTATTTTTGCGACTAGTTAAATAAGGGTACAGTAATCTGGACGACCATAGGTGTATCAACCCTCCGTTTACCATCATGTTTTTGCAGTCGAAGGGCACCATCATAGCATAAACTCCTGGTGCATATTAAGCTATGCCTTCTTAACATTCTCTGACAGCTATTACTTTCACTTAGTACAATTTTTTATGCTCTTTCTGAATATGTATGTTATTTTCTGTGAAAATTATTTTTGAAAGAGGTTTAATTATAAAACTATCACAATACATAAGAATAGACTCCTGTTGGACATTATGCAAAAACCAGAAAAATGAGATTTCTGTTGTGTTAAATACATCCAGGGGATGCATTTAAAGAGCTGGAAAGGAATAAACCACTAAATTCTCTTATTATAACCTTATTTTTCCATCCTGAGTTTTTGTGATATTACTGTAAATAGGCCAACAAATGCTTATTTCTCACTACTCTATAACTCCTCTTCGAGCTAAACCATCAAAAACGATGTAACTGAAGCCAAAACGGGGCTACACAAAGTTATGAACAAATGGATGTGGTAGAACAGAAAAAAATGCTACGAAAATGATGCATTACTCGGTTTTGCATCTTTTTCAATAATTTTTTTTAGTCCTGAACTTTTTACTTTTATCTGATGATTGCATATTATTGTTTGCACTTATTTTTACATAGCCATGAAGTTTCACTGGAACTGAACGTCCTTAACGCGTAAATTTGTTATGATTTACGATTTTGATACATTCAGGCTAAAGATCACAGCCCACAAATTAGCATAGACGCTTCTATGCTTTTTCGGAAGACTAAAACTTTTGGCGGCGAGTCTGAAGCATATTGTGCGTGCTTACATTATCAATTATTCTAGGGAACGAAGCCTTCCAAACTTTACATGAAAAGGTTATTTTACCACCATCTTGATCCAGCATTTGGATCCAGGCGAAGACATTTCCGCGGGATATCGGGCATGTCACGTTGCCTGCTGCATTTGTGCAGTGGTGTCCATAACCAACTCGATTTGATTTAAACGCGAAACAATGATTTATTATTAGAAGAACGTTTACTAAAATGCAGAGATAAAACATATTTGTCTTTAGAGAGGCGGTAGAGCTAGTGTACCTGTCTATCAGTTATTCAGACAAAAAAGCTCTCACGCACAACTACTTTTTTCGCGTAATGCGGTTTGCACCGGGCTAGAAAATGAAAGGCTTTAAATACGATAACAACAACGGAAGAATCCTCAGGAATAGAATATTCCTTTCGGCGAGTAAAACGGCTCATTCACTGCTTCGATTCTTATCCACTGGAAATCATAATTTCAGATTCAACGGCATTGTGTCTTAATTGTATGCACAGTAAATGACTCATGAAGAACCTTTGAGAAGCTGATAATCAACAATCGTTCTTCGTTTAAATAAGTTTGCGAACAATGAAAATGTTTGATCGATGCAATAGATCAGAAATATCGCTATTCAGATTAAAAACTTGAACTGCTTTTTTCCACTAAATTAGGACTGCAAACACATTCATTAGAATGTGAAAAATATACAGACTTGTCTAGATCGAACAAAAAGCAATCCACACATTTTTTCACAATCAAAAAAGATAGGATGAAGTGATATGGAAGTAAAAATACGTCGGGTAGTCCGGCGGGTCTAAGTGTAAAAAAGTTACGATAAAACATTTAAAATTTTAAAAGGGGGGTCCGTGAAGGTACTTCGAATTTCGGTGAATCCAAACACACCTCAAATGCCAATGTATGCCTCGTTGAACTTAGCTAGCCATGTCTGGGAAAGTATGCTCGGGGGAAATACCTGTGAACATTGAAGAAAGAATATATTCAGGAAAAATTGTTTTCAAAAATTTTTTGCACGCTGTTTAGATGCGTGCGTTGATAAAAAGCAAAGTAATAGATATATTCAAGCCTGGGCTCTGCCTGGATTGCGAGAGAACGGGTCAAGATCAGTAAAAGTGCTACAGGAAATCAGTCTTCACCATAGATGGGTGGTTCCAATGTTCTGGGGGGGGGTGCAAGATTTCTCCAAAGGTCAAAAAATGGCCTTAAAAATGGTGATACGGCTAAAAAACACGATTTTTCAACGTTTCTCATCGAGCAATATCCAATGGCATCAAAAAATTGCGGAAAAAAACAAAAAAAATTTCAAAAAATTGAATTATTGGGGTTATTTTTTTCTGGGGGTATTCTGGTTTGTCGGGGAGTGCATACCCCCAAACCCCCCACGCCCAGGTATGGTCTTCACCAATCCATGGAATTAAACAAATTTGTTGTCTGTAGGATTCAGGAAACTAACGAGAAAAAAGAGAGATTATATCACATGAATGTACTGAAAAGTAAGCAAAATTATTTTTTCACAAAATTTGATCATGCTCCTTATAATTAATTAGCACTTGCTAATTTTTTGCTGCTACAAGAACCTTCGAATTTGAGAACATCGCCGAAACAGCGAAAAGTATCACTCCGAGCGTGTCCATCCTATTACAGACCAAAGAAAGCAATTTAGAAAACTTTTTGTTGCTGACCGCTCAGAAACGTGATCTTAGGACTATGCACATATTGCCCAAAACATGTTAGCATTTATTTTTGATTTTTGATCATTCTCCAATTTTCCTGGTAAATTTTCTCTAATATTTTGTTTTAAGCTGTATCGATCACTCAGCGAGTATAAGAAGGGAACAAAATATGACATGAAGCGCATCGATTAGGTCCTGCGTTTGTTGCAAAAATGCTAGCAACGAAAAAAGGTTGCTAGCATTTTTGCAGCAAGCGTTTTGGGTCGAGAACGGATAAAAAACATGAAAAATTCTTCAGAAAGACACATTGACAGTGATGAGGAGGATAACGTTTGATCGATTATGTCCTGCAAGCAGGCCGAAATCTCCCAGTACTGCCGAAAACAGGCTTAAGAACAGAATGGCCAGCTGGTTCTAAATTTTAATCTTAATTCTTAAATTTAGTCAATACAGTAATCGTTGCGGGTTTCGGTGGACAAATCGGGGCTGCGTCTCCAAAACGTGTAACAAAATCGCGATGGCGAATCAGGGGTCGTATACAAATCAATTTTGCCAAAATCTACTTGTTCTTGATACTTCTTAACGCCCGAAAATATCTTTTTCGGTGAACGTTGGCCCGCTTTGACGCACGTTGTCAAGATGAGCACATAAGGGTCAGGGCCGTTGAGATTGAACGTGTCGTCGGCGCAACCTGATACTTCATAATTTCCTTCGCTCTTATTCAACCAAATTTCTCCCATAAAATCATCTGGGCCATAAAGGCCTTAAACGATCGATTGATTTCGAGGTGTTATTCAAAGGATTAAATAAAAATAAAAATGAAAAAATAAAAACTAAAAATATAATAAAATAGAAAATCAAATAGTTTGAAAAAATTAAGGATTTAAGAATACGATGTATAGTACGCCCATTATTCAGCTAACTATAACGTGTGGATTCAGGGTTTTGACGTAGACGTGCCTCTTAACTGCTTAAATGTATCGCTAAAATTGGATTTCGCGAATGGATTTTAGATGATGATTATTATAACGATTTAATTGAAATTTGATTTAATGTTTATCTTTGAGTTTGATTTCAATGATTTAGAAAAAAGCTTTGTGATTTATAACATACATTTTTTTTGTAACGATAAAACTGACAACAATTTCCGAAGTATGTAATATCTGTACATATCTTATGAAAGTAAGACAAATGTTTTAATTTTTTGTCAATTCCTATTCGATGATTTATCTTACTTTCGACTCATATTTATACATTCAAATTTTTATTTGATTGTTTTATATCTGTAAATATATTTACAAAGAAAAATGCTCCGATGATGGAACAAAAAAGGTAAATATACTTGAATTTCTTCGTTGCTAAGGATGTAAAAGGAGATAACCAGGGAAAATTTAACTATATGCGCTGAAGCCATAGGAATGTGCTAAACAGTTAGACTTCCCCTAAACAACGAAAAAATCGAAGTATATTCTGCGGCCTATGCGCGTTTCTGCAGATTTTCCGTAGTAATTTCGATTATGATGGCGAGTATTTTGATTACTTTATTTTAGAAAATTTAAAGTAATTTTTTGTGGTTTTTCAAGAAAACTATTGAGTTGGCCATGTAGATGTAAAGTTTACTCTATTATCTTTTACTCCAGAGCATTGTGGAAGGTCAGGATGTCATTAAATAAGTAATACATTGATTATTTAATAATCATGAAAGTGTCTCTAATGCTCTTTTGCGAAACACTTAAATACGCTTTGTGTTTACACCCTCATTTTTCACAGGCCGCAGAATATATTTTGATTTTTGCGTTGTTTAGGGAGAGTTCAAATGTTTAGCACATTCCTATGGCGTCAGCGCATATAGGGAAATTTTCTCTAGTCCCCTCCTTGAACATCCTTAGCAATGAAGAAATTCAAGTATATTTACCTTTTTTGTTCCATCGGAGCATTTTTCTTTGCTAGTTCCCTTCCTTTATTTAATAATTCAGGCCATATATCCATAGGTGGGCAGCGCTGAAATTCTGGAGGGTACAAGTAGCTGAAGAAATTTCTTTTTTGGTCTCAAACCCTTTACATTTAAATGATCACGGATCAAGAAATATTGCGTTAAAGGAGAAAAAAATTCACGTTTTGAGATATTGTAGCCCTCTACATTATAAAACTAATTGGACTGCATAGAAACCAAAATTGAGCTAGATAAGCTTTGATACACGCTAACAGTAAAAAACTCATATACTTTACACTTTTGTGCAACAACCATTGAGTGTAAAGAAATTTAGGTCAGATTCGTAGTCTACTACTCAGGGGTAACATTAAAAAAATTGGTCCTCCGAAAATTGTTTGATACCCAATGCTCTGGGCGGAAAAGTGCTTCTCAGTGTAAACTTTACACTTCGCGCGAATAACGCAATGTTGGATGTATAGAAACAAAATAAACTAGGATCTGTAACGCTAAGGTCTGGGCAGATTTTAAGCATAATTAGCATGTTCATCCTACTTAGCAGAGTAGCTAAAAAAATTTAGTTTTTCGTCTCGAACCCTTTACACTAAAACGATCATAGAACGAGAAATATTGCCTCAAAAAAGAAAAACAATTTCACGTTTTTCAGATATTGTAACCCTCTACATTATAAAACCAATTGGATTGCACAGAAACCAAAATTGAGTTAGATAAGCTTCAGGATACGCTAAAAGTAAGAAACCCGTATACTTTACACTTTTGTGCAACAACCATCTAGTATAAAGAAATTTTAAGGTCAGATTCGTAATCTTCAACTGAGGGGCAACATTTTAAAAGAATTGGCCGTCCGCAAATTGTTTGATACCCAATGCTGTGGGCGGAAAAATGCTTCTCGGTGTAAACTTTACACTTGTGCTCATACCGCATTATTGGGTGTATAGAAACAAAATAAACTAGGATCTGTAACGCTAAGGTCTGGGCACATTTTAAGCATAATTAGCATGTTCCGCCTACTTAGCGGGGTAGTTGGAGAAAGACGGCACGAAATTGAGTTAGATAAGCTGAAGGACACGCAAAGAGTAAAAAACACGTATACTTTACACTTTTGTGTAACAACTGTTGAGTGTGAAGAAATTTTAAGTTCAGATTCGTAATCAACAACTCGGGGGCAACATTTAAAAAAATTAGCCCTCCGCATATTATTTGATTTTTCGGTTTACACTTTACACACTCACTGCTAAGTCGGTTTTGAGTGTAAACAAAAAAAGATAGGCATCGAATTTTTAAATTGTCCATCGATTAAAAAAACCGCACCTCCCAGGTGTGTGCCGTTTTTGCTGTGAGGGGGGGCACAAATTTCGCACTCGCTGTGATGAACATATAAGAAAAAGGATGGCCAAGTATATTATAGGTAGCGCTATCGCTCTACCTATGATACACATTGATTGGTTGGAATTTATAGTTCAAAGATTCAAATAAGAATCTTGACGAAAAAAGGTTTAAATTGTCACCGCCATCTTGGTCCATCAACATGATTCGATTGCTGATGCTGATTGTCTTGCTTGAATTCTTTGAACAGCTCACTGATCCTGTCGCAGTCGTACAATAAAGTTTTGATGGTTTCTCAACTAATTTTTCATTGATAGCAAATTTATAAAGCAATGTTAGAAGCGCGAGAAGTAAATAAGTAGTAGGAAACGAGTCCATTACGCAAAAACGAGGCGCAAATAATTGTGCAAATGTAATAAAACTACACATTTAACAATATTGTTTTCCATATATTTGAAATCGTATTAACAATTCATAGGGTTGGGATGGACGCCATTAGTAAAAAATAATATTATTAGCATAAAGACATACGAGTAGTGATGTGATGTGTTTGCTTTTGAAAGCGTATCTGTAAACATCAATTGAAATATGCTAGCATTCAATTTCGATTCATTTTAAACGTAAATCGATCGAAATTCGATAGGATTTTTAAACAGTATCGAACGGACGAAAATTTGTTTTGATACATTTTACGAGGCATTATCATGCGTAAAAATTGAAGGGTCGCCGCTGTTTCATGGGTCACAACAAAATTCTGGGTTCTGATTGGACGAATTGCGATAAAAAGTATCTGCGGAAAATTCAATTCTGGGGGTGTAACGGCTTTTGTGGGAGACTTTCAGATTCTGCAAATCCAGCTAACCAAGCCCTCTACCATACATAAGCAGCAACCAATTCTGAGGAGCCTACGGGACGAAATCGTCAAAAATAGCACTGAAAATTCAATTCTAGCGATCCTACCGATTTTTTTAGTCTTCTGGATTCTCAGAGTAGGGTCCGGACAATAGATGCACAGTAAGGCCGATTCGGGTAGGGTCAGCCGCTCTAGGGTGGGTCAAACTTGGGCTTTTTGGGGCATAAATGACCTCAAAAACTAATATAAGCGCTGAAATGGCGGTAAAACTATGTTAATATTCAGTTTCCGGGCAATTTAGAGCAATTTTAAAGAAGATTCTAAATTTTCATCCAATTATTGCCTTCATTTTGCATTATTTCCCTCAAAAAATTCTCGATTTTCCATTCTCGATGGTAGACTCCCCAAAACCCCTACACCACGTGTATGTCTGGTCCGACCCGCAGACCCGATGCGCTCATGTATGCCCTCAATCACGTGTGCGTCGATGCCGCGAATATCTTCACAGAGGAACTGCTTTAAGAGTCAGCCTTTAGCGGGGGTCAGTCAGAATTTTGTTCAGCTAAAATTGCCTAAAGGCGTCTCAAAAATAGGCATGAATGTAAAATAGCAAGAAACTGAAATATTCAGTCTTTTGAAGTCGTCATACAAACTCCTATGTGCAAGTACAGACAACTTCCGCTTAGGTATATTAGAAGACTCGCTTGAGGCCATTTACTGATAGAGCCAAAAGTTTTATTTCTATATTCTACTGTCGTAAGCCATTTAAGAAGAAACTTGCAAAAGCTAGAAGGGAAAATATACTTACAATAAAAGCTTGAAAAACTGCGGAAATCCTACTCGCATGAAGAAAACATAAACATTTCGCGAAAATCCTACTAGCAGACCGAGAAACCTAAAAACTCTGGAAAAATTCTACATGCAAGAAAAACCTTAAAACCTTGAAAAAATCCTACTTGCAAGAAAAAAAACCTAAACAAATTGCGAGAATCCTACTTGCAAGGATGCGATCAAGTACATACATACGTAGACCTTAGTTGTGTGTGATTCTGCGTATTTAATAAAGTTGATTTCCAGCACAAGTCTCAAAACTTATTATTGCGTTCTTTATCAAATTTCGGCGATGTAATAGAATTAAAGTGACGTCGTGAATTCAACTGGACTGAATAAAAGTACCTATGAAAATAATTCATTCATCAAATCGAACAGCTCAATAACATGCACATGCCAATATGACTTTGACCGCTTCGGAAAAGATATTCAACTCAGTATTTCCTGCTTTTATTTTAATCTTAGCACAGCATTTATCCAATAAAAGGAATTGACTAACGATAATCTCAAAAGCTAGCATTCAAATGAAAAAGAAAGTATTCCTACGATATCAAAAACAATTTTAAATGATTAATTTGATATGACTTTAGATGCTTTCCATAGCTACACGACTTGATCGGTCGGGGGGTCAGTCAGTATGGTCTGAGTAAGGTCACCAGGGAAGCTTTTTTAGATTGAAATTTCTTACAAATCGGTTAAAATGTCAGAATAGTATAGAGGCATCTTTGGTTGAAAATTTTTGATCAATGCTGAGCACGAAAGTTGCGATCGTTGTCCTTTTTCAGCCTCAAATTTCCTTTATTATTCTGAAAACTTCACTTTCTGTTCTTCCTAAGCTCCCTCAAACCATCCCCAATGTCTTCCGACGCACTATGCGTATCGTCGTTTATTTGTTGAGAAAAACAGCAGATAAAGTCGCTCTACGCTAAATAATAATGATTTTTATCAATATAAGAAAAATTTGTGTTTTCGTTTACGTTCAAAGACCCCTTTGCTGTAAAATCGTAATATATTCGATCAAACCGGCGCCTTGCTTAGACGCAAAGCTTCTTTTTGTCCGCCGCTGTGTACCAAAATGGTTTGTTACATTCTTTACGAACTGATCAGGCTTATTTTCCGAAATCCATCGTTTCCTTGAAAGACTTTCCTAGAACGTTACTTGTAATCGTTTTAATTTCAGGGTAGTCGTGGCTCGTTGTCACAGATGCTAGAAAAAGCTCCGGTTTGTTCGCGATAGTAAATCCGTGAATTTTCGCTTCTCCAGTACCTTTCAACGTGGACTCACCCGTGAGAATCCTGGTGCTAGACTTATCTGAAATATTCGACAAATTTGTTAAATGATTTGAATGATAAATGCTCTATGAAGAGACTGCGGCGATAATGGATAAGTCTTAGCAGTACGTAAAACGAGCAGATGGATTTACATCTTGAAGCCCGTAAATTTTTCAGAGGGAATAATCGGACAGTGCTATTCTCGCGAAAAATAAATAAGTGTAACCTTCGTTTGTCGATACAGAATTTTCATGACGGGAGTGATATCTTAATTATTCCGAGAGCATCAACAAGTGCACCAAAGATGTTGCATGTTTGGGTGAACAGCACATTTTCGCTTTTTACAGTATCTAATTAATAAATAAAATTATTTATAAATTAAACAATTTTCCGGATAATTTTGCTCCGTAAATTTTGCATTCAACAAGTAACCACAGAAAGTTGCCTTGAGCAATGGGATAAGCAATAATAGGATAGACAAATCATTATTTTTAAGCTAAAATATTCAAGAAACGCTCTTGCTGGATAATAGATATTAATTTCCTGACTAGCAATAATGTCTTCGGGCTGCATGACAGGCACTAGCTGGCTCTCTAAATTTGAGGACTAATATATTTTGGAATGAGATAGCTCTATAAGTAAATTTTAATAGCTGGGCTAAAGTAATCATATTTTTCAGCGTTTTCTCGATGTGGTCTAAACGATTAGTAATGACTACGCAAAATGTTCAAACAATTTGTTTCATTTCTAATCCGTATACAAGAAATTTGTAGTTCAGAAATAGGTAGCTGCACAAATGATTTCTTAATGTGTGATCCGACATCCGGAAGATCCGCCCATAACATTTCGCCCCCAACGTTTCGCCCCCAGATACATATGGCCCCCTAAACTTTCACCCCCTCATGTTTCGCCTCTCGGATGGTTCGCCCCAAACATTTTGCCCCTCAGGTGTTTTGCCCCGCCAATGAATATATTATTATACTACACCAACCAATGATCCAGAATGATTTGCCGTGTTTGATGATGTGTTTTATAAAAGATACTAACACGTTTTTGGTGTAGTTATGTAAATTTTCATCCCAACCGACAGTGGCGGATCTAGGATTTTCCTAAGGGGGGGGGGGGCGGTATCTCAATTTTTCATGAACAGTCAAAAATACCTTCAAAAATTTGCCCTTATTGCGCGAAATAGCGTTTTTTCGGTGTTTTACATTGTATACTTTTACATAAAATCACTTTTGACACAATGTTTTTTCTAAAAATTTTAACATTTTAGGCAATTTGGTGCGAAAAAATCATTAAATTTCTTTGACTTTAACAAAAAATATGGCGCGAAGCGCCGGAAAATTTGCGCAATTAAGGTGGATAGACGTCTAGAAGCATGATTTACTGCTTGATTTCCTGTATTTTCAGCATTTGATGCGAAACACTGATATTTTAAATCGAAAATAGAAGAAAACTATGCAAAAGTAGCTGTTTCTGCTGTTAAAATTGTTTTGAAACCTACATGAACAGAAAATGGCTTCCAGGCAGTGTTTTTTTGTACAAGGTCCGTTTGTACGTGTACAGAGATGGCCCCTAAAGTCTTTGTACATTTTGTACACATGAATTTTTGATTACTATGATATAGTACTGTAGCGACTTTAGTGTGGTAAAAACAGAGTTGTTCGACATTGGGTAGTGTATTTTGGCTAATTCCTGGTTTTATGAGGGCAAAAATCATTAAGAATCGTCTTAAAACGGTGCGAAGCGCCGAAAAATTTGACATTTTTCCTTTTGAAATGCGATTTCTGCTATTATAAAGATGTATAGGACACATAATTACTCATTCCGGCGCTAAGCGCCGAAAATCTTTTCGAATTTCAGACTTTTTTTGCAGTTCTTGTCTTCTCAAAAATCTTTGTACGTGTACAAAGACGGTCCCAAAAAGTCTTTGTACATCGGGAAAAATCTTTGCAAAATACAAAAAAACCGTAGCTTCAGGTCGCCAAGAAAGTAAATAAATGTCATTAATAGGTATCATCCGGCGTGCAGCGCCGGAAAAATTTGAGAAATTATGGTCACTGACGGCCAAAAATCATTGCAAACTACGTATCCATTCTTTAACTCGCTAAATATTTTTTAACCAATAAAGGGGGCGGCCGGCCCCATCTCCCTAGCCCCCCTTAAATCCGCCCCTGCCAACCGACAAGCATTGACTATCTATGTCTTTTGCTCAGGTGAGGACTTACGGGGAGAGGGGATTGACTCCAGAACAGTTGACGAGACAAAGAATGGATATGAGTAGTATAGCGTGCTTCCCTGGCACCAATGCTATAACATAGCCTGTGCTTAAGCATAGGCGGGCGGGGCCAAACTTGCACCCTGGGGTGGGGCCAGGGGTGCAATGCTGTAGCATAGGCAGTGATGAAGGATATAGGGCGTGCCTGGACCGGTCTTTTAGCCCGAGGAGTCCCTGGGGTAGGAAAAGGGAGTTTCCCGGGAAACTATGATTATTGATTTTTTGCCATGAATAAGACTAAGGGTCCCTGGGGGATGGTGCCCGTAAGCCTAAGCGGTCCCTGGGGAGGTTGTGTAGGGCGCGCCTAGACCTGCTTATGGGGAGGTGGCACAAGGGGAGGGGGAGGTAGCACAAGGGGAGCACTAGGGGGTTTCCCGGGAAACTTTGATTATTGATTGATTTTATTGATTTTTCACGAACCAGCGGTCGGATCGGGCTCAAATTTGCAGATTATGTTAGGTATCCTATGTACAGAATTTCAGCGCGCAGTCTACAGTATACCAATTTACTTTACACTTGGCAATATTTAGGTTTTAAGCACAATGTAGCAGAGTATGTGCTCATCAATTGATCTTTCGTGAAAGTATGCAAAATATTGCTTTGCTCGGTCATTGAAATTTTGCCACAGATTAGCTAGAGTGTGTATGTCTCGGAGAGTGCAACATTGTTTGATGAGGCGAGAAAAGTTGTTGAAGCCTCTGCGTCGTATTGCATTAAATTTTCTTTGTACGCGGCATTGAGCAGGGGCCGAAAGTAGCTGCCCAAGGCAGAGGAAGATATATCGTCTAGGCGAAGCAGGTGCATTAAGAAATGGTTGTAAATTTTTTTGCCCTTGATCCATGATTGCGATATTTGATAAACGGTGATTTTTATAGGCGATATCTGAAATGCAGTTCAACGATAGTTTTGCCAAATTCGAAGGGAACGGGTTTATCTTGGTCGCTTTTAATGTTCACTTCAACAGTATTGAATGCTTTCTTGAGTACAGGTATATAATGGGGGCTAATGTACGAGTGATTTACAATATCCATGTATTTTCCTTCAATATTTACAACTTGCAGAAGTGGCGCAAAAGTATTCCCAACTATTTGAGGTTCAACTATATCGCAATACACGTAAAAATTATGCATACCACCTAGCATATCAGGCGAATGAGTGCGCAACTATGCTAAATTCTTTTTTCACAGTATAATCTATATTACTAAGCTGGCTCTCTAGAAATCCCAGCATGCACATTAAATGCTTTGTCAGCTTTACACTTTGAATATATTCCAAGAATTTATTGTCATATGACAAAATTTTCTATTTTCATCATGCTTTATGCCAAAATATTGCATGTAATCAAATTTATCTATTGAGCTAATTGTTTTTATTCCATTTCTCATAGCTTGAATAAGGTCATGTATATTTAAATATCTTGCTCGAGGAATAAGCAATTTTTGTCTCACATTGTTTTTTTATATCATAAAAAAATTGGCAATCATATTCTGCTCCTCGGAAACATTGTGCCATGTATTTGCATAAATTATTTCTACTAAACCAACCTCCCACTCACCATTCAATACAATTTGTCTGAGGCAGATTGTGGTAAGAAATGTGGCTGCAGTATTTGTTTCTTGTGAATTGCTTGGAAGAGTAAGGTAAAATTGTTTCATATCCATGTTTACAACTTAAAATTATTGCAGTATTTATAGATTTTTTCATGTTGCATTGATGTGACAATGTTCTTAAACGAAATACCTTGTGCACGGCAAACTAGGAAATGTACACACATGTGACCACAGCTGATTGAAAAGAGCCTGCCCTGTACCTGCGCATTGTTGTATAGCAAAGAAAAATGCTCCGATGGAACAAAAAAGATGAATATACTTGGAATTGTGGATTATTAAGGATGTAAAAGGAGGGGACTAGGAAAAATCTACCTAAAGTCGGAAAATCTGCTAAAAATCACACTTTCTCTAAGCAACGCAAAAAATCGATGTATATTCTGCGGCCTCTAAAAAAGTGTCTTTTTTAAATAATGTTCGAAGTTTCAGATAAGAGTGTATAAACGAAATCTATCAAGGTTACTTTTTTAAATTGCTGGCACCTGATTGATAGAAAACTAAGAGGTATTGTATTTAAAGTTGTTTTATTTTATGAGCATTATAGCAAGCAAAGCAGGAGCCGATTGATTAGTGCACACAATCGCTTCGGGCATGCTAGTGTATCTACATTAAGTCTGTTTCAAGTCAACTTACGCGTTTCCTACTGTTTTAAACCAACCATGTCTTCAATTGTCTTCGATGTTTGCTATTTCATTCAATTGGCTTGGAAGACTGTTAGTTTACTTAATATCATTTCCCATAGCTACTGCATAGCTAACGTGCTGCTGTTTCAATCATTGTTATGGTTGAATATTTATTTTAATCTGTTGGCCGCAGAATATACATCGATTTTGCGTTGCTTAGAGAAAGTGTGATTTTTAGCAGATTTTCCGACTTTAGGTAGATTTTCCTAGTCCCCTCCTTTTACATCCATAATAATCCACAATTCCAAGTATATTCATCTTTTTTGTTCCATCGGAGCATTTTTCTTTGCTAGTACACTACTTTTAATTAGCGTGATTTCAGTACATCAGTCAGTAAACACAATCAGTAACATGCCACAATAATGACAACAGTCCAAGAACGCGGAAAACAATATTGTTCTTAACATCAGCATTATCATTTTTAAACAAGACAACCTTATTGACACCATCCATTTTCAAATTAAAACTGCATTAAGTTATTTCTTCTTAATGTGCAGTTCACTTATAATCAAGCACAAATATTTAACCAACGAATTCACATTGCAAATCCTCACTCAATCAATACACAAGCACAATGTGTTGTGACTTCTGAAATTGAAAACACCCAATTTTCAATTTTCAAATTGAAAAATGGATCAATTTTCAAATTGAAAATTGGATCAATTTTCAAATTGGAAATTGGGTCAATTTTCAAATTGAAAATTGGGTGTTTGAATTTGCGATAAAGAAAATAATCAAAAGATAGTCACTTGGTTTATTTAAGCCGAGTAATAAAATAACGACCGTCCACCAATTCCAAACTAAACGCGACTAATCTGATCACTATGAAAAAGTTTTGAAAAATGAGCTTGCTAAGCGAGAGTTGTAAACCAAGAGAAACTTAAAGTTAAAACCTACCATTAAATTATTAAGAGAATTATAAAAGATTTTAAACTTTAACAAAATGGAAAAGGCGGGATGTTGGTAAATTAGAAGGCAAAGTTTTCCGGCAAAAATTCAAAAACTTCACGCAAATATCAAATGTAAGGAACACTAACGCTTTGATTTGGTAGTAAAATAAATTTGTAGTATAGACTACATATTAACAACAAATCAATAGTGCAAACTTTACACAACTACTAGGTGTAGAGAATACTAACAGTTTACGGCTTATTAATGTACATGATTACAATAAAGCTGCATATCTTTGTCGACTTCTGTGCACAGTAGTGTGATTGCTGGTTCATTTTAAACCACTTTTGCAGGCAATTTACATCAATTAAACGATAGCTCTCCATGTGCAAGATTTTGTGAAACATATTATAAACACGGCTAAGAAGGATTTAACTTTAATGCAACCCATTTAAGACAAAATTACATCTCTTCAATGATCTAAGGACACTTGAACATAATTTTTAAATCACTTTAGATTACTTTTGAGGGTAAACAAACTCACTTAATTGATGTCTCACATATGAATCCTTGAAAATTTCTTGACTTTAGTTACAAAGTCTCTGCAAGTCTATCGAATTAAGGTTAACACGTAATGTAAACTTTACACAAACACATAGCGTAAAGAATATTTTAGTCGGATTCGTAATTTTGATATTGCTCCGATATTTCTTTCAACATTTATGGAAAAATGAGTCTCCATAATGTTTTAAAGACAATAAACATTAGGTTTAAACCACTTTGCAATACTGCTGAGTGTAAGCAAGCGCGCCCAACTGACGTATATATTTCATTCCCTGTAAATTTTTATATCTCAGGAAAAAATTTCGGTTTTTGCAATGCTCTAGAACAAAGGCTAACATGCAGTGTAAAAATTACTCGGATATTATGATCAACATTCATGAAAAAATTATGTCTCTACAATGGTCTGAGGACATATAAACAATGAGTGTAAACTACTTTACATCACTGTTGGATGTAAACAAACGCGCCTACGTGACGTCTCACATTTGATCCTTTGAAAACTTCTAGACTCCAGGAAAAAATTAGGTTTCTGGAATGCTCAAAAACGAAGATAAATACATATGTAGTGTAAACTTCATGTAAACACCTAGTGTAAAGAAGATTTTAGTCAGATTCGTAATTTTGATATTGTTCCGATATTACGATTAATATTTATGAAAAAATTAAGTCTACATAATGTTCTATGTGCAAACTAACAATTGGTGTAAACTACTTTACAACACCGTAGAGTGTAAACATATGTGCCAGACTGGCATATCAAATTTGGTTCCTGGTCCATTTCTAGAATTGATAAACGTGTCCCTGACTCGTAACCGGAGAAGCAGGCAGAAAAAACAAGACAGAAACGCATTTTAAACTCCAAATTTTTGACTTTACACTCGCTAAATATTAATGTATAGACAATTTGCTTTGACATGCACACGATATAAAGCACTTTATTTTTATTCTATTAGACTTATCCCGACTTCTGGACGGAGAAAGTGGCGAACAAAAAAGGCAACAAAAACGTATTTTCCATCATTTAGAACACTGTAAACTTTAAAATTCCGTACCGAACTCCCCATTGAGTTTAAAGAAATTCGGTTTGGTACAATTTGTAGCTTTTAAATCGTAGTACATTCCTGTGTGCCAAATTTCTCTTGCAAAAATTATTTGGTATGATTTATTAATCAAAATTCGGAAAAAACGTGTTTTTTCGCCCATTTTTTACCTCTGATTTCGAACTTTACACCCCCATAAATAACTCAATATTGCGTTTTTTTAAATGCCGTTTGCTGCGATGTTTAGCCCCTGTGAGGCACTTTATTAATGCTGTCTTCGATTTACACTGACTTATAAGCGGAAAAATTTGGCAGAGAAATCTTAGTTAAAATCCGTTTTTTTTACACCATCCACTGGAGTGTAAACTTTAAACCCCAGGATCTAACTTCAATTACAGAGCATAGAAGATCTTTGCTTATATGCAGAATGTAGCCCTTGATCCGCTCTACATTTCTGTCAGAAAACATTTTAAAAACCTCATAACCGGAGTTAGTATCGCACCTAGGCAGGTTGAAACTCGACCAAAAAGTGCTTTTTCAATTTCCAGATTTTCGCACTCGTCTGCCGTTCGATAACTAATGCGAATTTCAAAAACAAAAAAAGTGTCATCTGTAGAATTCATCCTCTACTATCCTATCCTATTCAATCCTTCGAGTCAATACCAGTTGTCCACATGCCGCAGTAAAAAGGTCCCAAAAATTGTTCCTATGTTATAACGTTACACAAAACTTTACACCTTCTTTACACAGTCAATTTTGAGTTTCAAGAAAAACAAAAAAAACACGGGCAGCGAATTTTTTCATTATCTTTCTTTTAAAAAAACCGCACCTTCCAGAAGTGTCCCGTTATAGCTGTAGGGGGTGCATGTTGGGGGTACCTGGGCATATTATAGGTACGCGCTAACGCGCTACCTAAGATGAATACGATTGATTGTCTTGATGTTTTTGCTTTTCTCTCCATACGAATCTAATTGACTCCAGTGATTTACGCATGGAGCTTATTTTAGCAAATAAGTGGAAAAAGCGCGATATAGCGAACTGGACTCGGATAACACACCTAGACTTGGCGTAAAAAATATTGCAAAGAATTTATATTGATCATTAAGCCAACAATTTAATTACGTATAAAGCGAATAATTGCACAGTCCTATTCAATCGAAATACAGACCGCTGTGCTTTTTTTAAATAACATTAAACTGGTTTAGTGACTGAATCCACTATCTCATTTTTGCATGGATAACGACTATACATATAACGATTATAATAGTTAAAGACTATAAAAGATTCATTTCTATTCCAATATTTTGGAAGAAGCGAAGTTTAAATAAGAAAATAATGTTTTATATAAGAGAAGGATCTGGGTAAAAATTGAGATAAGTCGTTGTTCCGTCCTTCTTTCATCCTACATCGGAAAGTAAAGCAGCTATCGTGTCGCATATTTTGAGAAAAATATCTTTCTGAGGACACTCCCTACGTATAGTAACTATGACTAAAGAGTCTTAGCTTCAGCGGCTTTGCTGTCCTGCGTTTAATTAATCAAATAATTGACTGTTTGTATGCATACTTTATTGACTTTATCCTCATTATTTATTATTGACACACAAACTTATTTTTACTTATTTTTTTAATAACTTCGCTAATTTAAAGCGTTTACAAGAACTGCACGTTTTGATTTAGCACTGTGGGCCTCCACCGAATTTTTATTTCCGATTTTTGTTTGCTGTTTCGGGATGCAATGGTGTTCGGGAGGAAGGCAGGGCATCATTCTTGACGCCCTGTTTCTTCCAGCTCGCTTCTTCTATAAACTTCCAGTTCTTTGGCTGGCGTCATAGAAATATCCTTCCTTTGCTGCTAATCTGGCTTGTATCAAAAACTGTCTGAATTTCTCGCTACCATTGATCAACGAAAAAATAGCGAGTTTTTACCACTAATAGACAGGCAATTGAGTGGTTTGAGTATCCAGACCAGACATGCACGTGTGGGGGACTGTAAAGGGGGTCTTCTAAACCCCTTTAAAAAATGAAAAATCTTTTGGGAAAAAGAGACAAAATTAAGGTCAAAAAATGAAAATTCGAAAAATTCTTCAAAGTGCATTAAATTGACCAGAAAGTGTAATGACGTGCTATTTCAGCGCTTATACCAGTTTTTGAGGTCATTTTGCCCATAAAGCTCAATTTTTGACTACCCTGAACCGGTTGACCCCATCCCCCCAAATCGGCAATGCACTGCACCTATGTTTCAGCCAGACCCCCCAGAATGAAAAATGGGCAATTTTTTGGGGAAAATGAAGTGAAATTTAAGGCTGAAATGGACGAAAATCACAAAGTTTTCTGCAAAAATGCTTTTAATTGATTAGAATAATAAAACGAGAAAAATGCAGT
>JAVLUZ010000154.1:46406670-46448653 GCA_036768485.1 Mermis nigrescens | reverse complement strand
CCAATAAGATTGATGGGTGCATAGTCGGGTACTACTGCTCCCACTGCAAGTGTCACTTTCTTGATTCGTAGTAACATATAAATGTAGTTCTTATTCAGCTGAAGGTAATGAGGATCGAATTGGTATTAAATTCATGAACCTCATTAGTATTTGGATGTGTTGGCTGAATTTCATGCCAAAAGCTGCGCACAAGTACTTGGGTTGGAGGGACCGATGGAAAGGTCAATTCAGTTTTGATACTGGAATAGATTTTGCGTCTATAAGAGCCATATGTTTGCCTATATTGACTGCTCATTTTTGGCAAAATAATACCCAATCGCATCATTAGACAAATAGGTGTATTGCGCCAAACGATGCAAAATATACTTTAAAAAATGACCAGTCTCCATTTTTTTCATTTAAGTGGAATAAAATCCTATTTATAACTTTATCAGGCTCATGACCCAGAATCGAATTTGGGCGGATATACTCGCCATTGTGTCAAATAATGAGTTTTTGTGCCCCTTTTTCTGCGTTTTTTAGAGTTTTTTCAATAATGAACAAGTCGTCTGTCAGAACATTTATCTTTTGCAAGTCTTATTCGTAGAAAATGCCTCCCAGTTTTTCGCCCATTTTGTCTTCCAAAACATACACGGGTGGTTCTTGTGTATCTGTCATTATTGATAAAATACTCTTCCGTCCAGTTGAGCCCGGAACCCTTTTTCGAAAGTGCGTCTTACTTTACTTATCTTATCTTTACCGCCCATTTCGAATTTGAATATTCTTTTATCAGTAGAAATGCGGAAGGCTCTATTTAATATTTCACGGCTCACTCGCAACAGTGGCATTTACTGGACACATGCCTAATGTCTATGAAACATGCTATTGTGATTTTTCATAATTTTTGATAAAATATCGATATACTCGACAAAATACCGCCATGTGCTCTTGGCGTTCTATTAAATCATTTAACTACTGACGCTTTCATTTCGCTCTTAGTAGTGGAAAAGTCGACAGATTCAGATTTCTTAAATTTCTGGAACTCGCTATTACCGAATTTTTTCTAGCGTTAGTCTGCAATTTATAAGCTTTGCGCTCCAATGGTGTAAAAATATGTTTGAAAACCTCAATGACATCTTTAGAATATTTGCTTTTTAACGGCACAGACCACGCGTATTTGGAGAAAATGTCTATGCCATTCAGTAGGTACTTATATCTATCATTATGTTTGGCTAACGATTGAAGATCAACAAAATCGGCTTGCTATTGCTCGTCAATACACTCACTAACTACTTTATTTCGAGAACGCCATTTTTCTCAATGGTTTACATACCAAGTATCGATGGCTGTTTTTCTAACCATGCTTTATGTCTTTGAATTCCGCAGTTAAGTAGTTATCTGACTCACGTGTAGAGTTGTTTGGCGCCAGTGTACCCACTTTGTGGGCTGTAGTACATTTTTTTCTATATTTTCTCTATATTCTACACTTTTATTTAATTTTTTTAAATATTTGTATGCTCTTATTGGTCGATCAAATGGTCGTTCTGGCTCCCACCACGTGGACCTTAAGAGCAAGGAGCCTCAGATCCTAAAACGCACAATTGTACCTTAAAATTCACAAAACACGATTAACTTGTTTGTAAAATCCACAAAATCCACATGACCATAGACTTTACACCTCGTCGATATCTTTGTTCAAAATTGCCAACTTCAAAGTTTGTGCAAAGACCCAGAATGATTTGCCTTTATTCAACTGTCGTTGCTCATTTTTATGCTCTTCGTTCATCTACCTCTGAAAACACGAGCCTATATTTAAGACATTTGTAATGCTAATGTGTCGGTTATAAATTTATTCAACAAGCTTTGTGATTAAATGATTGTATGCAGCGAGTTTTACCAGGAGAAGCCATGTTTTTATAATGTTGCCTAAATATGTTTCATATTTATAGATAAACAGTATTGGCCATTCCTTCCTCAACCACCTGCTCAGAGTAGCGCATCAGCATTCGCTGCCCTGCTTGCTGCATTGCCCTGTTAAGTTCAGAGAATCTAGGGCACATCTGAATGCCTATGTACCACCGACCACTATTAGTCAAAAAAAATCCCTCTCCAAACTTATTTTTTGGCAATGATAACAGAGATGAATCATTAGGGGATACCTGGGAGGGTTGTCCAGATTACGACCACACAGCTCAATGGGCGTTTGATTGACTGCCCATAGGGCTTTCTCCACTCCAGTGAATGAAAGTTTTCAATTTCTCTCAACCCTTTCATTTTGATTTTGAAACAGCAAAACACGACTAGCATTTATAAGCTCTTGTCTATAAATATGAACAATTTTCAGATTGTTTTACTTAAAAATGGATATAAATCAATATTTTGAAGTACATGAACTCCCATCTATTGTTGCTCGTAGGTTTGTCCTTGCTGATTGTATGGTAGGCATTTAAATCACACAATCGAGCCTTTATGCACCTGCATTAGTTCCATTTACTCAAGCGTCAATACTTGAATGCCGCTAATGTTTTTAGTATTATAGAAAATGTGGCTTAGTCAGAAGTCGACCTTTGTTTCAACGACGACATGACCAGGTAGTTCTTGTTGATAAAAAACCGCCAAAAAGGGTACTAGCTCTCAATCTGATGTTGTTGAGTTTTGAATAAATGGAGGAGCTTATATTAAAATCACATCGATGATAATTTATCCCTAGCCAGGGCTGTTGTGACAGGAATAGCAGGAGCTGGACAATAGCCCAAACTCTAGTCTATTAGGAAAGGAGTTAAGCTGACACACTGTGCAAAAGAGCTAGCTCTAGCTCTGATGCAGAGAGAAGGCTAATGTAACACCATCAAAGAGAAAAATATGGTCTTGGGCCGTAAGGAAATTAAAAAACGTTCTAGTGCCCGAGTACCAAATCAGGGTTTACTGGGACAATCTTTTGTTTTTTTGAAGGACCTCAGGCTAACAAGGTCATTCACTTGCATGCTGATAATCATCATTACGATCTGATCACAAAAATACATAATACAGTAAGCTAGGTGCATGCATGCGTGAAATGTAGTATTAGTCGTCGGTTATAAATGATGACTCTTAAAATGTTCATTGAACAAGAAAATCAAAATAAGCAATGTCCGCTGACGTCTCTTGGCACCTCACTTTACACTTTACACTACTTTTTCAGGACCGGTGTCTTCTTCCAGGGCTATGCTTTGAAATTTTTAAGAAGAAAAATCGATAAAAAATCAGGTAACCTCTTAGGCTTCTTATCCCTTAGGAATGCTTGCTACACTTACGTTTAGCTAATTTGCTGGTTGCCAGGGACTGCTCTTTCTTGCGCTCTTATCCTTTCTTCCGGGATAACTCTTAAAACGTTCAAGAAGAATATAATAAGAAGAAAATCCATAATTTGAAATGTTCAAGAACAAGTAAAATGGAAAATTCAGGAACCCCTTTATCTTAAGAGCACTCCACCCCCAAAGACTGCTTCCCTTAGGCTTACGAGACGCCCCTACTCTGCGCCTTAACCCATACCCAGGGCGCACGTTTAAACGGCCCCGCCTATCCCATAACACACAAAAAATGTTCCAGAACATGGTTCAAGTACAATTCTGCCCTGCCAGAGGTAGCAGGCTATTCTACTACTGATATTCTCACGGAAAGTTTGGTCAATCGTCAAATAAAGCATTTGTCGACCTTTACTTGACTATGCCTCTTTCAATATTGGAACAACATTTTCATCAAAGCTAAAACTGTAGAATGAGAAAATTTTGATTAATTAACAACAGTGCGAAAGGTCAGCACTGGTAAGGAAAGAAATTGATGGCTCCAGTCTCAGCCGTACATGCACGTGGCTTGGGGTCGGAGAATCTCCATGACCATACATGGGCAGCGACCAAATAAAGAAGCTTGAGTGGTTTTAAAACTGAAAAAATCCCAGAAACCATGCTGAAAATATAATTCTGGGGATCTATCGATCCTTGGGGGTCCAACGAAAAATTTCCATCGAAAAATAGGCCAAAAATGAATGAAATTGATACTTTTCTGCTAAATTACTTGAAATTGGCGAAAACTGTGGAATGACAGAGTGGCCCAAAAGTTGAACTTTTGACCCCTCCAGCTACATTAGCTGATCTCAAAAAACCCCTGTTTAGATTCCCTTGGGCAGATTTATAACGATTGAAGGTCGGCCAAGTCAGCCTGCCACTGCTCGTCTATGCTGCTCACTAGGACTTTGTTTCGAGAATAACGCTTGAATGAGGGTTTGTGTAAAGTGTAGGTAGGTTGTTTTCCAGCCATGCTTTTACCTGTTCCAACTTGGCGGTCGGGCGAATTTTTTTCACTCGATGTAAAGTTGGTTGACGCCTGTGAACCCGCTTTGCGGATCGTAGTACAGTTTTTCCAGTATTTTATCCATTTCCGTTTTTTTCTTTTTTATTCATTTATTAACATTACAACACGATTTACATGATAATCGATACAATTTTCGTACAAATTCTCCTTTATATTTTATTTTTCTATTTATGTCGAACGACGACCATAGACTACATATAGCATCAATATCTTTATTCAGAATCGTTTGCTTTATATTTTGCGCAAAGACCCAGAATGCGTTGCGTTTATCACTTTCGCGTTGCTCTCGTTTAAACTCTTCGCTCCTTGAATCCCCAGAAACACGAGCCTATGTTTGAACATTTCTGACGCTCAAGTAGCGGTTGTTTGCTTTTTCAACTGACCTTTGAACGAAATGATGATACGCTAGTTCGCCAGGAGAAGACATGGTAGTTGCTTTAACATATAAAATATACCTAGCGCGCCCTTATTTATAGACTTTTAGTAAGCAGCCTTTGCCTTTTCCGCCTCGGCCTGCTGCTCAGTGTAGCGCTTCAGCACTCGCTGCCCTGCTTCTTGCATGGCCCTATTGAATTCGCTGCACCTGGGGCACATTTGTATATTGAAGTACCACCTGCCTGCATTTGTTTCAGAAAAATCCCTTTCAGAACTATTTTCTGACAAAAGTAGCAGAGGTGAATCATCAGGGAACATGGGGGCGCTCAGATTTCTACCACATAGCTCTATAGGCGGTCTAATAATCGACCTCCCATAGGGCTTATTTTCTCCTTCAGTAAACGGCAATTTTTTGATTTCTCTTAATTCTTCCATTTTTTTTAAAGTACCAGAAAATCCAGTTGACAGTAAAACACTGCTAGTATTTATAGGTTTTGTCTATAAATAAGAATACATTTTGACTTAGGTAAAGTTCTATTTAATCATGGATTTAAATCGATATTATGAAGTAGGTGAACTTCCACCCATTTCTGTTCGCAGGTTTAAATCTACCAAAAACGTTTCTATTGAAGTTTCGAAACATTTATGAGTGCCCTAATATAATTGAGGTCTTTGAGCCAATTTTTTGAAGATGTCGTAAAAAAATATTTGTGACTACCCTGCAGACTGTATGGTAGGCATTGAAATTAGGCACCCAAGTTTATATGAGCGTGTAATAGTCCCATTCACTCAGCGTCAATATTTGAATGCTGACAAGGTTTGAGTATTATGGAAATGTTGCGCAATCTAAAAGAGTTTTGCTTTGATGAATGTATGACATTCGGGTAGTTGTTGTTGACAGAAGCCCCAGAGGGGGTTCAGGTTTGAGTACATTTCCTTCAGATGTTAGGACATTTTTGCAAAAATGGAGGAGCATACATTAAAATTGCATCAAATGATAATTTTATCACAAGAGCTGTTGTAACAGGAATCGCAAAGCTTGACAATGACTCTAAATGGGAGGCTATTGGAAAGGAGACAAGAACCGGTATACTTTGCAAAAACGTAGCTTTTAGACTTAATGCACGTAAGGCTAACCTCAGCACCGAAGAAGAAATATATGGTATAGATGCTGTAGAAAAAATTCAAAAGGTACTAGTGCCTGACTACCAAATCATAGTATACTCAGGCAATGTTATATTTTTCGAAGGACCTAAAGCTGATAAGGTTATTAATTTACACGCTGCTTATGATCACTTTGATTTAATTATAAAAATGCCCAAGCTGCAGTAAGCCGAGCAAAGCAATCTTTTGCATACTTTCACGAACGATCAATTGATGAGCACATACTTTCTACATTGTGCTTAAAAACTAAATATTGCCAGTGTAAAGTAAATTGGTATACCACTGTAGACTGCGCGCTGAAATTCTGTACATAGGATACCTAACATACTCTGCAAATTTGAGCCCGATCCGACCGCTGGTTCGTGAAAAATCAATAAAATCAATCAATAATCAAAGTTCCCGGGAAACCCCCTAGTGCTCCCCTTGTGCTACCTCCCCTCCCCCTTGTGCCACCTCCCCATAAGCAGGTCTAGGCGCGCCTACACAACCTCCCCAGGGACCGCTTAGGCTTACGGGCACCATCCCCAAGGGATAGTCTTATTCATGGCAAAAAATCAATAATCATAGTTCCCGGGAAACTCCCTTTTCCTACCCCAGGGACTCACTCAGGCTAAAAGACCGGTCAGGCACGCCTGTGTCGCTGTGCTGCCTGCGCCTTTTCAGCCCAGGGTGCAAGTTTGGGCCCGCCCGCCTATGCTTAAGCACAGGCTATGTTATAGCATTGGTGCCAGGGAAGCACGCTATACTACTGATATGTATGCCTGCACTTTGCAATGATTTATGGTCATCGACCATATACGTAAAAAGGGAGGGATGGGGGATCCTTATTCCAAAGTCGGTCGTTCTTCCCATTTCCTCTAAACCCAGTTAATGTTTGACCCCTATCTTCCGATTTTCGGAAAATTGATTTTTTTGGCCTTTTTGCGTTTTTTGGCCGTTTTTAACCAAAAGTTGGCGGTTATCTACTCCCCCTAATTAGACTGGCCTGGAGTCTCCACCCTTTCAAAATTTCGAGCCGTTACATGTCTGTCACTGGCTAATGTAATTTCTCAAATTTTTATATATTCTTGACTCTTCCATTTTTTAGCATAAATTCTAAAAATTCTTTACGCTTTAGCCTTAAATGCTTTATAAACTTTACTCCAAGTGCACAAACACAAGAAATGACCACGCAATTTAAATCTCTAGAGGTGTGTATGCCTAATTTTCACCAATTTTCGGTGCTTTATACGGGTATCAGCCAAAGCTGAAGACTTTAAAGTTATTTTGAACCAAAATTACAAAAAATTGTAATCCTGTTGAGAGAAAATTTTGTACGGGATATGCTTTTCAGTAAAAATGGACGATATGCAACGGTAGAAGACAGTATTCTCCATGTGAATAGCAGATTTTTAGCCAATTGGAAAAGTTGGGGTGTCGCAAACCCTGAAGACATTCCTGGATCCGCTACTGTTTATGCTTGTTTGCTAAGCATTTCTTAGAATTGGCTTGACAAGAGCTAAACATCCGATTGGCGAAATGTTTGGGAGTGAAATATCCGAGGGTGGAATGTGTGGGGGCGAAATTCCCGTAGGCAGAATGTGATTGGGGGCGGAATGTAGGGGGGCGAAATATGTTCGGGGCGAAATGTCGGGGCAAATCTTGCGCAAACCGTTTGATTCAACCTCATTCATGTCTTCGTACTCTATTCCGATGCGGTGTAGTGCGAAGCACGATTTTTTTGTTATCATCAAAGGTTTTCCCGATATACAAAGACTTTTCAGGACCGTCTTTCTACGTGTACAAAGATTTTTCTCAAAAATTTTCAGCGCTTCGCGCCGGAATGAGTAATTGTTTTTCCTATATATCTTCAAAATGGCAGAATTTGCATTTGGAATGGAAAATTGTCAAATTTTTTGGCCGCTTCGCGCCGTTTTGTGACAATTTCTAGTGATGTTTGGACTCAGAAACCCAGAAATAAGCTCAAATACACTATCATAGGTCGAAAAACCCTGTTTTGCCGCACTAAAATCGCAACTGTACCATATTATAGTACACAAAAATTCGCGTGTACAAAATGTACAAAGACTTTTAGGGACTATCTTTGTACATGTACAAGCGGACCTTGTACAAAAAAAAAGCACTGGTGCGAAGTGAAAAAATGATACAGAAAATCAGAGGTCAAGCAAAAAAAGAAAATTTTGTTTTTTTCACAATGCTTTAATTAAAGTTGTGCTGTTTAGACAATAAAAGTCGCACAAAAAGCATAAAAACGGCGCAGTTAAAAAATTGATAATACAAATAACTCGCCCCCCCCACAATTCGCCCCCACACAATTAGCCCCATCCACAACTCACCCACACAACTCGCTCACCCACAACCCGCCCTCCCACAACTCCACCGCAACTCACCCTCCCCTCCCACAAAACGCCCCTACAACAACTCGCCCCCCATTCGCAACTTACCCCCTCACAACAAGCCTTTGGAACTTCACGCCGAGAGTTCATGATTGCGAATACATTGTGTATTTTGTGGTCTTTATAAGAAGGTTCACGAAAAATCTCATTCATGACAAATATGGTACTCTTGATAACGAATTTGGCGGCTTCTTTTCACTGCTGCTACAGCATAACGAGTCTGTCATTTTTTTATGCGTGCAATGTATGCATTAATTATGAATCTACTTGGTACATTCCATATATTTCTGATGCATATTGCTTAAGCTGATTTTTGAGGGTCAGTTGTGGATATAAAGGCAGTAGAACCGGCTAGCCTACGGGGTTCAAGCATTGATGTTTCTTGGGCAAACCTCACGTCAAAAACTAGCATAAATGCTAAAATAGCCGTAAAACTGTGAAAATCTACAATTAATGGTTTATTTTAAGCACTTTTGAACAACCTTTTCTCTTTTCATCGGTTTTTAGTCTTTACTTTGCCTCATTTCTCTCAAAAACTTCCCATTTACCCATTATGGGGTTCAGAGAGTTAACCTCGGCAAGCACACATGGGTGTGGGGGAGGGCTTAAACACCCTGGTCTCCGACTCCCCCGAATCGGTTAACCCTCATAATTGAATTTTCGTTGCTATTTTTGGTACTTTCGCCCCATCTGACCCCCCAGAAAATGACTGCTCCCGATGTTTGCCCGCAAACCCCACTAGCATGTCTGATTGTAGGGAATAAGCAAGCATTGGACAATATGAATACGCATGATTGACAAACATGATTGGATTGAGGCTGACCATACGCAGGCGTGACGAAAAAGACTTGGAGAGAAAAAATTGTGTTATGGCAATAACATTTTATTGTAAGCTTTATCCATTAGCATTAAATAATCACAAAAAATTGCAAAAGATTGGACTCTGGCAAGGTTTTTATCCTTGAAGTCCGACCGAATCCTCCATGATTGGATTGCAATTTAGAGTCCATTGAGGGATAGTTGTGGGGGGCGAGGGGGCGAGTGAGCAGAGGGGGCGAGTTGTGTGGGATCGAGATGTGGTTGGGGCAAATTGTGGGGGCGAGCTCTTGGGGCGAGTCGAATGGCGGAACATATTCATAACTCAATAACGGCAATTTTGTTATTAAGCTTCACTTAAGTACAACAAGCGTGTCTGTGCGTTTGCAACTGGTAAACTGAAAAACAAATTTGGGTACACAATTGGAGGCCCGAGGTCAGCTTAAGCTGAATGGCATCGATGCGTGTTCTTGTGGGTTAAACTCCGTGATGGCTCTCGACCCCTCTCAGCTGAATTACTGCCGAACTATCCGGGATTATATATTTTTTAAAAATCGCAGAAAATGTGATATTTCAATCGTTATTTATTAAATTTTGGCTCAAAAGTGTCATATTTTCGGTGCTTAGTGCCATATTCTAATCTTTGCATCTTTGCATGTGTTTTGTCCACTTTACCCAACATTTCAAATTTGTAAGAAATTTTCTTTGTTGTAATGTTCCACAAACAACGAGCATCGTTTAAGACGCCGAATAACAATATTTTTGACATGCACCCTTGGTCCTTAAAAAATCTAGAAATGACACTTTTTAAAAATTTCCTGGGCTGACTCCCATAATTACCATGTTGTACATGTATGGTGCTGTCAGGACGAATACGACACACTTCAATTCCTTTTCCATGGTACTACAGTTGCATCAACAACACAGTATTTAAGACACGATTTCCTATAAAATCGACCTCCGTGTACACAATTCATGATAAGTTGAAAAAAAAAGTTTCCTTGAAAATTTTATGTATGGGTCACTTTTTCGAGCTAAGAATCATGGCGACATTCATTTTGCATAAAAACGAATATTAATCGAGCTACAGTAATCCAAAGTTTGAAAATTTGGTTATTTTTACAAAATTCTTGTACTTTTGTATAAACTCAGTTTTCTACCGTAACACTAATGACAGAGCAGTAAAATTTGGTGTGATCATAGCGGCCATATGTGCTTAATAAGAAAAATTTAAAATTAGAATTTTATCGCATTTTATGCGCTTTACACAAAAGTGTAAAGTCAAAATTTTCGGCTATTTTTTAACATTTGTTTTTACATTAATCATGCCCAGTCAGTCAATCTTTGAGAAGCACTAAAAATATTTACTGTGCATACGTGCGCATGTCCCCAACATATGTGTAAAGTTTAATTAAAATTGTGATACCCTTTCTATACGAAGTTGAACATCAAGTGAACAGTTTTCCCCATATTTTCAAAAAATTCATTTTAATGTTAATTTTGTTTGTGTATCATTTGATACCAAGTAGCAATTTTTGATGCGAATATAGAGTCATACATAGTCTTTCATAAATTCGTAGAATGATAATTTTTACCCGCTTGTTGCACTTTACACAAATGTGCAAAATCAGATTTTTGGTTAATTTAAAAATTTTTTTGTAACATAAATTCAGCCCATGCAGTCAATTTTTGAGAGGCACTAAAAATATTTATAGCGATTATATCTACACATGCCCCCAACCTACGTGTAAAGTTTAATTAAAATTGCAATACCATTTCTGTGAAAAGTTGAACATAAACTAAACAGTTTTACGCAATCATTCTCAAAAAAACTCATTTTGTTGTCAATTTGTTTGCCTAACATTTGAAACTGAGCAGCAATTTTTGGTGCGAATATAGAGTCATAAACAATCTGTCGGAAATTCATTGAATTTTTTACATTTGTTGCACTTTACACAAATGTGCAAAGTCAAATTTTTAGTAAATCTTTTAAAGTTTTTTTGACATTAATTCAGTCCATTGCACTAAAAATATTTAGTGCATGCACAAATATTTATATATACACTACCCTATAAATATTATTATTAAACTTTGCATTAAAAATACATATAACTATGTGCAAAGTTTAAAAAATTGTGATATGCTCTTTAAGCTATGACATTTTCAGTCAGTTTTTGGAATTAAATTTACGTTAATTAGTCAAAAATTTCACTCGGCCTTCACCAAATGAAGTCATAGAAAGCTTCAGTTGCGTATAAGTTAACTTATCCTCAAAAACACAATAAACGTTGAAAGCCTAGAGAAAGCTTAGGTCTGAAACTTATGCTAGATCAAACAGGAGAGAGAAAATAAAGCTTTCATAAAAAACGGAGCTAGACATTCTCTGAAAAATTATGTCTACATCAAATAAAATTCTAAAATATTTTTTCTGATGGCTGGACTGTATTGCAAAAATGATGACGTATACTTTAATATTCATACGCTTTATTGGTCGAATATCCTATCACGTTTTAACTATACAAGTGGTAAAATAGAATTCTCTATATTTAGATGGCTGAAAATTTGTGCATCACCAAGATTTGATGCATTGCATATGCAGACAGAATTTAACCCTAGGTAAAGCTGTAGAGGATGCTCAAAAATAATTCAGTTTTCATACAAAAAGCGGTATTGCTGTTTGAATCAAATGTAAGGCTGGGATAAAATGTTTCTTTACACTTTGGTAAAGATGCAACTATTGCATAAAATTCTTAATTCTATATCTTTCATTGTATTTTATAATGAATGAGCAAAAATATTTGAACATTAAACTGTATGGACAGGATTAATGTCAAAAAAACTAAAAAATTCACTAAAAATTTGACTTTGCATATTTGTGTAAAGTGCAACATGTCACGTAAAATCACCATATGCTACTACAGTAATCTATTGACACCTGATGCGCACGTCAGAACAGCAGGAATTCAACGCATATATTGAAGGGACATAACATCTGAAGGGAACCGGTCCGAGCTTAGCACGTAAAACTGCTAAGTGAGGAGTCAGCGCTGATAAAGGCTATTGGGTTCGCCTAATAGCACCGGTTTTATATGCGTTTATGCGCGTTAATATATTCGCTGCACGACTCGCATAAGACAGCTCAGTCCGAGCTGGTGACTATACAACGAACAAAGGTCAGCCCGGGTTAAGTATATATTGATTGAGAAATTATATTACTATTGTTACGGGGCTCGACAGACGTACAATACGCGGAGTGACCCAAGTGAATATATTAATGATTATTATATATTGACCACTACTGGGCGTGACAAACAAATGTAAAAAAATAAAAATTCAATGAATTTCTGACAGATTGTTTATGACTCTATATTTGCACCAAAAATTGCTGCTCAGTTTCAAATGTTGGGCAAACAAATTGACAACAAAATGAGTTTTTTGAGATAGATTGCGTTAAACTGTTCAGTTGATGCTCAACTTTTCACAGAAAGGGTATTGCAATTTTTATTAAACTTAACACGCAGGTTGGGGCATGTGTAGATGTAATCGGTATAAATATTTCTAGTGCCTCTTAAAAGTTGACTGTACATATGGGCTGAATTTAAGTTACAAAAAATTTAAAAATTAACCAAAAATCTGATTTTACACATTTGTGTAAAATGCAACAAGCGCATAAAAACTATAATTCTATGAATTTATGAAAGATCATGTATGACTCTATATTCGCATCAAAAATTGCTGCTCGGTATCAAATAATACACAAACAAACTTAACATCAAAATGAATTTTTCGAAAATATTGGGAAAAACTGTTCACTTGATGTTCAAACTTCGTATAGAAAGGGTATCGCAATTTTTTATTAAACTTTACACATATGTTGGGGACATGTGCGCACATATGCACAGTAAATATTTTTAGTGCTTCTCAAAGATTGACTGACTGGACACGATTAATGTAAAAAAAATGTTAAAAATTGCCGAAAAATTTGACTTTACACTTTTGTGTAAAGCGCATAAAATGCGAGAAAATTCTAATTTTAAATTTTTCTTATTAAGCACATATGGCACTATGATCACACCAAATTTTACTGCTCTGTCATTAGTGTAGCGGTAGAAAACTGAGTTTATACAAAAGTACAAAAATTTCGTAAAAATAACCAGATTTTCGAACTTTGGATTACTGCAGCTCGATGAATATCCGTTTTTATGAAAAATGAATGTCGCCAAGATTCTTAGCTCGAGAAAACTGACCCATATATCAAATTTTCAGGAAACTTTTTTTCAACTTATCATGACTTTGGACGACCCTCTCGTAAATCGTGTCTTAAGTGCGTTAAAAAAGCGAATAGACTACAATATTTCACACTTCATTGTAGTTATGAGCATTTTTTGAGAGAAATTTCAATCTTGAAATAATTTAAGCCTCAATTTAATCCTTGCATAATTTTGGCTACAATTCATACATATGTTGCCAGCTTATAGGAAATTTAATTATTCTAAAAACGATGTGATGTTCAAAAAAATTGAAATATAAAACGCTACATCATTTAAAATGAGCTAAAAGGAAAGTGATCCAAACTTGTCGGATTATTGTAAACATTGATGCATAATGACTGGTCTGGGAGCTAACTGTTCTGAGAGTATGAGAGCCTTTTTTGAGCCATGACCGCAAAAACTTATATGAATGCTTAAATATACCTCAAAGCTGTGTTTCTTCACGTGTCTGATCAATTTCGAGGATTTTTGCAGAAATTGTTTCTTTTTATACGTTTTTAGTATTTATTTTGTCTTATTTTTTCCGGGAAATATCCCGTTTTTTCGGAGCTCTAGAATCCACACCACACGTGCTTGTCTGAATATGAATAATCACACATCTATCATGCATATCGTCAGATGCATCAATTACTCGCTTATTTAACAGAAAAAGAACTAGTGAAAATGGTAATGTTGATCGAGAAAAACAAATTTCTAAAGCTGAATCGCATGTTTTGGCAGTAAACTGATGAAGAAGGAGCAGGAGATTGAATCAAAGTGATTATGGATATATATCACAGAAAAAATAGTTGCTTGAATTTCTAAGTTCGACTTCAGTATTATAGATCCGGAGGTTTGTTCCCATATATAACCTACAAATGACAGGACGGATAACGATACTGCCGATATAATCACAAAGATACTATTTGCAAATGAAGCTGCCGAGAGTTGTAATTTACTAATGGATAAAGGAAGCTGCTTTTAATACACACAATAGTGCACTTTGCAATAGTATGATTAAGCTGCCAAGTTGTCTTTTGCTCAACCGTATCTTTCACAAACAATTTTAAAAATAAGATCTTTTTCTAGAAAATGTCCAGGATGCATGAATGAACAAAGAATGATGTTTTAAACAGATAGGGACTATGGTTCACGTAGCATGTGCATCAAACAAAAATGTAGAATAGTTGCCATTTGCCCAACGACGTTCACTACAAATATTCCTAAGAATAGAGCATATTTTTCTCGGAAAATATTCAAAGTTCACTTTCCGCAGAATTCGAGTTTCACTCGAAAAATTTAATCTTTATAGCACAACAGACATTAGTGCCTTATACATAGGTACATGCACATTAAGGAAAGGGTTTGGAGAGTGGATATAAGACATACACGCGAAATGGAGAATTCGTACGGGTCTGGAGTCTGGACCACACATGGGCGTGGGGGGTTTGGGGGGGGGTATGCACTCACCATTTTTTAGCAATCTTTTGATGCCATTGGATAGTGCTCGATGAGAAACATCGAAAAATAGTGTTTTTTCGCTGTACAACCACTTTTAAGACCATTTTTTAACCTTTAAAAATTTTTCACCCCCTTCAGAAATTTTTTTACCCCCTCCCCCAGAATTTTGATGCTGCCCACCTATGGTCTGGACACCCTAAATGTAAAAGTTTTTTGCTAAAAATGAGGCGACGAAATAAAGGTTAAAAACGGACTCAATCAAAAAATTTTCTTTAGAAGTGCTTGAAATTGACCATAAACTGTTTCATAACATAGTCAGGCCGGCTGACCCGACAGACCCGTCATACTGTGATTGTCGATATCATTGATCCATAGCATGGTCGATCTAGAGATGCAAGCGGATAATGGGGGTTACAAATTAAGCTTTTTTTGGAACAAAATAATCTCAAAAACTGATATTAATGCTAACATAGTGTTAAAAATGCGTTATCAGGCAGTTTTTGGTCAATTTCAAACACTTTTGAAGAAAATTTTCAATTTTTATCCATGTTTATCCTTTATTTTATCTTATTTTCCCCATAAAATATCCCTTTTTTCATTCTAGGGTAGGAGGCTAGACCATAGATGCACAATATCGGGGTTATCCGGTCCAGAGAAGGGGTCACAAATTAAGCATTTTTGGCCTAAAATGACCTCAAAAAATATAAATGCTGAAAATTATGCTATTTTACTCTTTCTGGCCAATTTAAAGCACTTTTGAAGAAAATTGTTACTTTCGTTCATTTATGGCCTCAATTTTGCCTCATCTTCACTAGAACATTTCCTATTTTTCGAATTCCTTTCAAACCCTTCACATGCATGTGTCATCTAATAAACCTACTACCCCCATGTGCATGTCTGGTCGAGATCATACTTGGCAGTGAAATTGTGAAACTGGAGTTCAAAAATTTTCAAAGGTCCGAAAATTACAAAAGAATTTATGGTAAAGGCAAAAAACACCGTTTTCGACGTTTATCATTCAGCTCTGTTCATTCCATTAACATAAAGAGATTGCAAAAAAGGAACACCTTACGAAAATTAGATTTGAAGGCTTGTCTAATTCTAGGGAAACTAGATATGAACGCTCAAGTGTAATCAATACATGGCCCTTCAGAATAAGTAAGAATTGAAAATTTTTCGGCAAAACTAAGGAAAAATCGAGGTAAAAAAGGTTAAAACCCGTCAAAAAAGTTCAAAGGTACGATTTTGACCTCAACCTTCCTTGCATTATTTACCAAGAAAAAATTTAGCATGTTCTTCCGGGGGCCTAGCTGGACTCCTCGCAAGCCATGTCCACGTGCATGTCTGCCGAATAATCGATTGGCGAAATCTATGATATTTAGATTATATGTTTGTTTAAAGAACGATCAATACCACATGATTAGCGTTTTCGTATTTAAAAGTGCAAATTGTTGTAAAATCGTATCAGATTCAATCGAATCCACCTTCATATCAGATACAAATCTTCGTCTTGTTAGCTGCGTTGTAGCAAAATTTGTTCTTGAAACCTTTCCAATTGTACAAGTCTATTCTTCCGAAATCGATTGTTTCCTTGAAAGACTTAGCTCTTACGAAAGCTTTCTTCGGTTTCGTTTGATCATCAGGGTCTTGGCATGTTGTCACAAAAATTAAATAAGGCATCGGCAGTTTCTTCTGAATAATCCGTGCCGCTACATCCATCAATTTTAGCCTCTCCACTACCTTCCAAAGTCAATTCACTCATGAAATTGCTGATGCCGGTCTTTCCTGAAATTTCAAACAAACAAGTCAAATAATAAAAGCATCATGGAGAGATTTTGGCAGACGCTTCAGCATGTAAGACGAGCAGATTCATCCTATAAAGGGGATTGGCATTCCTATTTTTCCTTAGCAAAGCGCTTGAAAATAGTTTTGAAAATTGCGCAAAATAGGCATATTTTCGCCGATTTCTATTCTATAATTTTACTGCATCATTTTTGATTTTTATTGTTGTTTCGATTGTCTAATGAATTCTCATACGTGGACTTTTTCAAAAAATACCGAAGGTCGGTAAATTTGCATGAAAAAATGCATAGTCGTCAAAGCCTTTTTAATCTATGCCTAGAAGTCCGGGAAACAATAGTAATTCACGACAGTTCTAATCGTCATGGTCTGACGTGGTTTGAGCAAAATGAAAAGCTGCTAGAAAGATTCGGCGCTATATCAGAAATTAGGTATAGAATGTACATTTGTCTATTATTTGTCTCACAACTTTTATTAGGTAGGTAACTGAAGATACGCAGAATTCTATACATGGTAAGGGCTTAGAGGTTCTAAAATTTTTTAAATGTAAAAAAGTACCAAACAATTTATGGCAGCGTAGCGGCAAAAGACACAGTTTTTCCATCTTTCCCATTGGACTCTATCAATTATAATAGAAACAGAAAAAACTTTTTTTAAATTAAATTCATAACTCCTTGTATCTACCATGTGCAGGACTATGTTGCTTTACAGACTTCGCTTCTTATTATTTAGTGCTAATGGCAGCTCTTTGTCTTGTTAAGCATTTTAGATCCTCGTAAGTAAACTTGAGAAAGAGTGCCAAAAAGAATATATGGGTTCAATTTTATTTTTTGGATGCTTGACAAATTTTAGGCACGAAAATAAGCATAGGATAATGTTAAGAAGTGAATTTCTTCGATTTTTTAGAATTATGGCACTATTCTATCCGCGTGTGAAACTCCAAGAATCCTCAACATCACATTGAATATTCAGAGAGAATGACTAAATTGTAATAATGTCCGCTAGGCTCATTTCCTTTGAATTGTGCAACGATAAAAATGGATCAAAAATAAATTATAACAAATTTTTCTTTATAGTTATAATTAAATTGAATTGCATGACGATGAATGTTCCTGGTAAATGACGTCAACCAAAAAGAAATCGGTCAACGAACACAAGTCAATGAAAAATAACGACGCCTCGATTGATAATTAATTCTTTTCCGCAATTATGTTAGGTTTCTTTTTTAATTGACGATTATGACCGGATGTGCACGCAGCGTGGGGATTTGAGGGAAGGGCAATAAGTGGGTAAATTTTTGTGAAAAATTTAAAATTTTTAAGGACTGTTTAGCTCAATATAGCTTAGATATTGACCGAGCTGACCCTCACACCGGAAGCCATTCCGCATGAATCAAAGCCAATGTCAGTCAGTGTTACCTGCTTTATCATACAGGAGTAATATATGAGTAGTGGCGTTCTCGAGCGGGCACTCAATGGCAAATTTAGCAGTCGTACAGCGCTTGCAATCTGCATAACCAATAAGTGGTATGACCGGAAGATGGGCGACCAACACCAAGATTTTTTCAAATCTTTGGACATATTTATCCGAACACAAAGACGGCTTAGCTGCAATTATGTTTCAAATACATTAAGCGCCCTAATTAAGCTAAGCAATGCGAGTGCTACAGTTAATCTGTGAATAAATAGACATGGATATGTTTCGGGCGTTCAGACAATTTTTCCACTAGGAAAGAAAAATGCTCCGATAGAACAAAAAATACAATTGTACTGGGTTTGCGGATTATTAATGTTGTAAAAGGAGGGGACTCGGAAAGAGGTCTTATGTATACGCCTGAAAGTTGCAAAACCTGTTAAAAATCAAACTTTCTCTAAGCAACGCAAAAAATCGAAGTTTATCCTGCGGCCTGCAGATTGAAATAAACTATTGAACCAAAAAACGATTGAAAAGCAGCGAGTTAGCTATGCATTAGCGATGGGAAATTAGATGGAGTAAAGTAGGAGCGACTTTGTAAGCCAGTTGAATGACAGTAGCAAACATCGATGCATTCAACACAATCAAAGAAATTGTTGGTTCAAAGCAGTAGGAAACGCATAAGCTTACGTGAAACAGACTACATGTAGGTACACTTGCAAGCCCGCAACGATCGTGTGCACCAATCAACTGACGCTAATCACAATACAAAGCAAGACAGCGTTGAAACTTACAAGCAATTTACAAAACAAATACATTTTAGATCATGTTTATATACTTTAATATGAAGCATTAAAAAATATTCAAAGCAGGTTACATTTTTTCACAGGCCGCAGAATATACATAGGAGCTTTTTCTTAGTCCCCTCCTTTTACATCCTTGATAATCCGTAATTCCAGGTTTATTCATCTCTGCTTTGTTCCACCGGAGCATTTCCTTTGCTAGTACCCCACTTCTAATAGAGCATAATTTGAGTGAATCAGTCAATAAACGCATATGGTAACATTCCACAATCATGACAGCAGTCCTAGAACACGGAAAACAATTTTGTTCTGAACATCGGCATTATCTTTTTAACAAGACAACTTTACCTTATTTAAACAGAACAAATGTTTAGCATAAAATTTACACAACTATGAGGTGTAAAGAACAATTACATTCAGATTAGTAATTCTGACGTTACATGGAACATTTCGAAAAAATTAAGCTTCTGCAACAATCAGAAACCAAAGCCTTTTCAGTGTAAACCTCACACAACTACTGAGTGTAGTGAAAACATACAGTCAGATTCGCAATCGAAACCTTATGAAACATATTTTGAAAAACGTTTACGTTTTGCAACGCTCTGGAAGTAAAATAAATTTGTAGTGTAAACCTTACGTATTAATAATAAATGAATATAGCAAACTTTACACAAATACTAGGTGTACAGAAAACTAACAGTCAGATTCGTTATTTTGCCATTAAGTTGAACATTTTAAAAGAAAATTAAACTTCCGCAAGGCTCTAGAACTGTAGTTAATTTCCAGTGGAAACTTTATATAAGCAACAAGTGTAAAAATAATTTTAGTCGGATTTGTGATTCTGATATAACTCTGATATTACCATCAACATTTATGTGAAAATTAAGTCTCCACAATGGCCTGAAGATAAATAAATATTATATGTAAACCACTTTACACCACAGTTGAGTGTAAACAAACGTGCCCACCTGACATATCACGTTTGATTCTTGGTACATTTTTAGGCTTAAGATCTTGTCTAGACTCATAAAAGGAGAAGTTGGCAGACAAAACAAGACATTTACACTTTGAGCACCCCCTATTTTCGACTTTACACCTACCGAAAAACCTAAATAATGGTGTAATTAAACGCGATTTGGTTTGACGTGTACCCCTTAGAAAGTACTGCATTTTTATTTTATTCGATTATTTCCCGACTTTTGAACGGTGAAAGTGGCGAACCATCCACCACATTGTAAAGTTTAAAAACCCGAACCTATCTCCTCCCATTGAGTTTAAAGAAATTAAGTGTGGGCCAGTTTGTAACCTTTAAATTGTAGTACTTTTGTATGTGGAAAACTTCTTTCGCAAAATATTTGAGATATTGACCAATCAAAAAATGGAAGAAAACGTGTTTTTTTGCCCCATTTCACGCTTCTGATTTAGAACTTTACACTCCCACAAGTAACTCAATATTGAGTTTTCTGAAAACAATTTGCTGCGACGTTTAGCCCTTCAAACATACTTTATTTTTATTCTATTCAATTTATCTCGACTTATAACCGGATAAGTTGGCGGAGAAATCTTAGACAAAACCTGTTTTATTCTACACCGTCCACTAAAGGGTAAAGTTTAAACCCCTAGATCTAACTCCGTATTGGGTGTAAAATTAGTCTGCTGGTAAGCAGAAAGTAAGCCTTAAGCAGTAGGTAGCATAATTCTATCAGAAAAAATTTCTTGGAACTCATAAATGGAGTTTTTGGCAGACATCAAGAAAGCAAAAACGCAACCGAAGTTTGTGTTCACACCTGCTGATTTTTATACTCTTTACACTACCCCTCAAGGACTAATGCGAATTTTTAAAAATCGAATGAAATGTTCCTTATAGAGAATTCTATTCTCTACAATTCTATAATATTAAATTGTATGTGGCATCTACAGAGAATTGTGTACAAGCTGCAGAGGAAAGCACGCTATACGTTATAACATTACGCCAAAACTTTACACGCTTGTTACTAACTCGGTATTGAGTGCAAACAAAAACAAAACATGCCATCGAGTTTTTTATAACTGTAAATCCAGCGGTCCCTGTCCTATGTCTACTAAATCAACACGGACACAGACATGTATTTGCCTTCGGGAATTACTTAGGTACTTACGCTGCTCTTAGCACTGGCCAGGTTTTGCAAGCACGTAGTTCGGCTCTGAACCCAACGGCCCTCAATAGCCTACGGCCTCGACTTCCTCAGTCCTAATATTGCTGACCGCTTTTCGTCGGAAGTATCGGCAGCTGCGCCACCTATCTAACCTCGGTATGCTCGCAAGTTCAGTTGACCTATCTCAACCCAATTCTCAAGTTGATAAATTAGCTTGTTTTCCAACCGCTGAGTAATTTCGGAAATGTTTTGGTTCCTAATACGTTTAGCACTATAAACCTTGATTCAAACAACAGCGAGCTCTAATTTGGACAGTCATCATCAAAAGATTAAATAGTATTTTGATTATTTTTGGGTTGAGAAATAGACTCTCTCACATGATTAATTACGGTATATCATAGGTAGCGCGTTAGCGCGTACCTATAATATACTTGGGTACCCCAAACACCTGTGCACCCCCTACAGCTATAACGGAACACTTCTGGAAGGTGCGGTTTTTTTAAAAGAAAGATAATAAAAAAATTCGCTGCCCATGTTTTTTGTTTTTCTTGAAACTCAAAACTGACTGTGTAAAGAAGGTGTAAAGTTTTTGTGTAACGTTATAACATAGAACAAATTTTGAGACATTTATAATGCGGCATGTGGACAACTGAGTATTGATGACTCGAAGGATTGAACAGCATAGGATAATAGAGGGATGAATTCTACAGATGGCACTTTTTTGTTAGTTATCGAATGGCAGTGTAAAGAGTGCGAAAATCTGGGGGGTGAAAAAGCACTTTTTGGTTGAGTTTTCAACCTGCTTATGTCTGACACTAACTCCGGTTATGAGTCTTTTGAAATGTTTTCTGAGAGAAATGTAGAGCGGATCAAGGGCTACATTCTGCATATAAGCAAAGTCTTCTATGCTCTATGGTAAGCTAGATCCTGGGGTTTAAAGTTTACAATCTAGTGGATGGTGTGAAAAACGGATTTTAACTAAGATTTCTCTGCCAAATATTTCCGCTTATGAGTCAGGGTAAATTGAATACAGCAGTAATAAAGTGCCTCTCAGGGGCTACACATCGCAGCAAAGTGCATTTAAAAAAACGCAATATTGAGTTATTTATGGGGGTGTAAAGTTCGAAATCAGAGGTAAAAAATGGGCGAAAAAACACGTTTTTTCCGAATTTTGATTAATAAATCATACCAAATAATTTTTGCAAGAGAATTTTGGCACACAGGAATGTACTACGATTTAAAAACTACAAATTGTACCAAACCGAGCCACTTTCTCCGTCCAGAAGTCGGAATAAGTCCAATAGAATAAAAATAAAGTGCTTTATATCGGGTGCATGTCAAAGCAAATTGTCTATACATTAATATTTAGCGAGTGTAAAGTCAAAAATTTGGTGTTTAAAATGCGTTTCTGTCTTGTTTTTTCTTCCTGCTTCTCCGGTTATGAGTCAGGGACACGATTATCAAGTCTAGAAATGGCTCAGGAACCAAATTTGATATGCCAGTCTGGCGCATATGTTTACACTCTACGGTGTTGTAAAGTGGTTTACATCAATTGTTGGTTTGCCCTTAGAACATTATAGAGACTTAATTTTTTTCATAAATATTAATCGTAATAACGGAACAATATGAAAATTACGAATCTGACCAAAATCTTCTTTACACTAGGTGTTTACATGAAGTTTACACTACATATGTATTTATCTTCGTTTTTGAGCATTCCAGAAACCTAATTTTTTCCTGGAGTCTAGAAATTTTCAAAGAATCAAATGTGAGACGTCACGTAGGCGCGTTTGTTTACATCCAACAGTAATGTAAAGTAGTTTGCACTCATTGTTTATTTGTCCTCCGACCATTGTAGACATGCAATTTTTTCATAAATGTTGATAATAATATTCGAGTAATATCAGATTTACAAATCGGAATAAAATCCTCTTTACTTTAGGCGGTTGTGTAAAGTTTACACTGCTAATTAATCTTCGTTCTAGAGCTTTGCGAAAACCTGAATTTTTGCTGAAATCTGAAAATTTACATGGAATCAAATAAGGGACGTCAGCTGGGCGCGTTTGTTTACACTCAACAGTGATGTAAAGTGGTTTACATCTGTGTCTATTTGTCATTAAACCGTTATGGAGACGTAATTTTTTCATGAATGTTGATCGTAATATCCGAGTAATATCGAATTTACAAATCTGACTAAAATCTTCTTTACACTCGTTGCTAGTGTAAAGTTTACACTATATAATAAGCTTTATTCTAGAGCCTCACGGTAACTTATTTTTCTCTAAAGTCGTAAAATATATATGGAAACAGAGTGATACGTCTGCTAGGGGCGCATGAAGAGTAGTGCAAAGTGATTAACACCTAATGTTAATTTGTTCTTAGAACATTATAGAGGTTTCATTTCTTAATAAATGCTGATCGTTATATCAGAGCAATTTCGAAATTAATAATCCCACTAGAATTCTTTACACTCTTGTGTAAAATTTAAAATGTAAATTAAGTTGAGCTCTAGAAAGTTTTGGAAGCATATTTCTTTACAGGATGTTCTACGTAACATAAGGATTACTAATCAGAATGTTTGTTTTTTCTACAACTAGTAGCTTTGTAAAAATAAAACCATTCAATTATTAGAAGAACCGCACAGTAAATAAAATCTAGTATTGTATTTCCAAATCTTGCTAATTAAAAATGGAGTACTAGCAAAGAAAAATGCTCCGATGGAACAAAAAAGGGGAATATACTTGGGATTGTGAATTATCGAGGATGTAAAAGGAGGGGACTAGGAAAAATCTTCCTATGTTATATGCCAAGAATAGCAAAATATGTAAAAAATCCGACTTTCTCGAAACAATGCAAAAAATCGAAGTATATTCTGCGGCCTTTCAAAATGTAAAAGTTTAATAAACAATTGTTGTAGACATGTGTAAAAGAGTATCATATAGGAAGCGGTAGCTTCCTATATATATGTTTGACTTTAGGTGTGTTCCTATGTTTTCAATTGCCACTTTTTTCGGTTATTTCTTTAATAAAATCTTTGGATTTGATCGTATTTTGATGATTTTTTCAGGATCGATAGTACTAACCAGACCATACTGCCATTTTCAAAGATTTTTGCTTAGCATCAAAATTTACATTTTTATTCAAGTGCAAATTTCAAAGTTTGCAAAAAAGCTGCCACGCTGTTGTAAGTGAACTAATGGATAAAAAATGTACAAATTCTTTTTATGAACCCTCCGAAGAAAAAAGTCAACACGTGTGCTTGGAAATTTTTTTAAAACTTAAATTGAAGGAATCAAATCGAATTTAAAATTGCGGAAAAAATGAATTTTTTTAGTTTTTTATTTCTAGTCATGTGATACCTCATTCTGTTCGCCATGAAAAGTTACATCTAATCGTAGAATATTAGATTTTTTAATCAAATGTGACGCGAATGATTTGCATTTTTGTCTAGTGAAAAATTTTAAATTTTAAGATTTTGCCATTTATTTCAAGATTTTCAGCGATGACCAGACTTTTTTATGTTGTTTTTATGTTATTCTAGTTAGTAGCAATCGTCCTGATGTTGAACTTAAAATTTTTAATTTGTTGGTGATAAATTATTTGAATATGCAAATCGCGGGAGGAATTACATTTCTCTTACCTGTAAACAGGTTCACCTTGTTGTATTATGCATCAATCGATAGAGCGTTTAAAACTACATATTGTCTCAAAATTTTAAGTCACAATTTTGAGTTTGGAATGTTTAGTCGTATAATTTAAATCCTATATTATTAGAAGAATTTCGAGATTTTTTTGCAAGTTGAAAATCGATATCTTGCTTCGTTAGAATCGAACAGAGCTCGTTATTGGGTCAGTAGCATTAGAGCGAAGGTATTCACAAGAGCGAAGGTATGCATAAGAGCGAAGGTAGTCAGAAGAGCGAAGGTATTCACAAGCGCGAAGGTATTCAAGGTAGTCAGAAGAGTGACCACACCTCGGTGTGGGGGGTTTGGGGGTATGCACCCCCCACGAGAAACCAAAATACCCCCTCCAGAAAAAAATACCCCTCAGAATTCAATTTTTAAAAATTTTTTCTGTTTTTTTCGCAATTTTTTGATGCCAATGGATAGTGCTCGATGAGAAACCTTCGCTCGTGTGAATACCTTCGCTCTTCTGATAAAAATAATAAAACCTTAAATAATCTTTGAAAACCTTCCCGTTCTCCAAATTTTTTTGATACATGGACAAAGCTCGTTGGGAAACGTCGAAAAATTAAGCACGCTATAGGTATATTAATTTCTCTTCTATGTATAATCACGTGTTTTAATTTAAGGATAAATTTCATGGTGCTTGCATCCCTGTTGTTCATCTAGATACTCAAGCATTAGTTTATGAAATGAGGGGATGGGGTTGTATTATGGTAGGTACATTATTTGATTGTTCTTACGTCCTGCTTCAACGACTATAATTTTCTAAATTGTCTTTGAATTTTTGGCGAAAAATTGCTATTGAAAGGCTGTTTAGATGATGTTTTAATACACAAAAATATCATTTTAGCTTTAACCAAAATATTATTTTAACGTTTAAATAAATTATGTGCATAGATGGGCAGCATGAAAACTCTGGGGGGTCTAGCGGAAATTATCAATTTTTGGGGGTCCGCCAGATTCTGGGGTCCAGAGACCCCCCACGCCCATGTGTGATTATGATGCCTCTAAAAATTCGGTTTGTACCTTCGCTCTTCTGAATACATTCGCTCTTCTGAATACATTCGCTCTTATGAATACCTTCGCTCATGTGAATACCTTCGCTCTTGTGAATACCTTCGCTCATGTGAATATCTTCGCTCTTGTGAATACCTTCGCTCTTCTGAACCCCAATCTCGTTATTGCTATCAATGTTATACAACCGAATGTAGGAAATCGTGTCATCGCTGACGAAGCTTTTGTGATTTCTGAATGTGTGGGATTGGAATGACTGAATCAGGATTAATTCGTCAGCAGTTGCGCTTTTATTGCGCATTGTGCTTTCATTAGCGAAAATATTCCAATGTTTAATGCAGTGATTTAATGAACTTACTATTTATCGTAAAGGTGGATGAAATCATTTTGTGCATGTTTGTAATTTTTGATTTTGTTTCGTTTTTCAGTTCAGAATGCATTAAATAGGAAGACTTTGTAATGATTTGTACCTACGTATGTTTTTTGGCTGAGATTAGAACGATAATTCGGCCAATTTTGAGTTTATTTACATTAAATCAGACTTCATGATACAATATTTTCCAGGGGCCGGTTGCAATACTCGAGCTTAAGCTCGAGCTCGCGATCATCTTGACCTATTTTCGCCAACCTCGCGCTCATCGGTTGCAATACCTCGGACTTAAGCTCGAGCTTAAGCTCGAGCTCAGTTGAGCGCGATGTCGAAGTTAAGCTCGAGCTTAAGCGCGAGCTCGAGCTTAAGTCCGAGCTCGAGCTTAAGCGCGAGCCGCTTGCAATATTTTTTTATTCTGTTACTGAGCTCGACGTCGCGCTCAGTTGTGTGTTATAGTTAAACCTGCTATGTGTCAGGCTTAAGCTCGAGGTGTAAGTTTATTTTATTCTAAACAATGCTGTTTTTAGACAAATGTTAATAGAACAACAATTAGCGAGAGAACGGGTTTTTCGAGATAGATATAATCCATTAGATACACTGAATGACACAGATTTATATGAACGATACCGCTTTGATAGAAGGTCCATCTCGCAAAAGAAACAAACGGAATTTTTAGTAATACTTGTGAACTTAAATAACGAAATTCAAGCAAAATTCAATACAGAAGTCAAATTACATTTCAGGAAAAGTGTACGAGGTACATGTTCAGATTGCAATTTAAGCGTTTTTGCACAATAATAACGAATTTGCGCTTCAAGTTTTAATTTTTGCAAGGCGAATTTTTCTTTTCAAGCTTAAGGAGCTCCTGTTTTATTTGAAATTTTTCTCGTTCGATTTCGATGAGCTCAGATGACAAATTGGTCGGAAGATCCGAGCGTTTTTTCTTAACGCAAGGCTCATCCATTTCGATATTGCTCTCTGGGGATTGAAGTAAGAGGCAGTCCGAAGGATCTATTCCGCTTTCGAGACCTCCTTTAATGCCGACAAAGCCTGCTGTATTGCCGTAAGTCTCGATTACAGCTTGCGACGAGTCAGAAATGATGCTTTCTGGCGGTCCACCTTAAGCAAACTTATTCTGGCACTTGTTAAGATACGCAAAATTTGAGATTCGATCTTTTTTATTTATCCCGACATTCAAATCTGACATCAAAGTTTTCGAACAACTCAGTTTCTCATTAAAAATACAAAAAGGGCACTCATTAGCATGATTGTGAAAAAACCTTATCAATACACCCTTCTGTAGAAAAAATGGTAAAGAAGAGAATCAGAAATCAAGATTCAGATTCAGAAGTATCTCGAATAATGATGTGTGTGTGACTCCATCAGAGAACTCAAATTTACTGTTAGGAAAGTCATCATTTATGTAAAAATTATTGCCTAAATATCGACTAGAAGAAATTCATTTTCATTCGAGAAGAGATCATTGAAATATTTTTAATACGCATGATATTTTTAAAATACTAACATTTTTTTGTACGAATAGTCATTAAAAAATTACCACCAGTCTTAAAAGCGGCACGTTTGATTTCAGCGAGGTCCTCCTTAGCGCGACATTTCAGATTTTTCCATTTACAGGCACGTAGCTGTGGGCGGGACTGGGGGGTCCGGACCCCCCAAAATTCAGAAAAAAACCGGAAAAATAGTACTTTTTACACGTTATTTTGTGCTATTTTTGGCGTGGACCCCCCAAAATTGGTGTTGGTCCCCCCAAAATAGGAGGGCCAGCTACGTGCCTGTCCATTTAACTTTTACATTCTCCACTGTTCGTTTTGTTCCCCAATTAACAGAATTAACTTTGTCGCATATCGCTTGCCAAGCTGCGCTTTTCTTTCTGCTTGTGTCCGGATCACGGTGCGCGGAATCAATTAAATCTGTTATGTTTCGACATTCAAATGAAGAGAGCAAAAAAGATCATCCGGTTCCTTTGCGCGATTGTTTCCTCAAAATGGTTACAGCTTTATCCGCTGATTTAGATTAATGATCTTTTGTTTTGTATGTTATTGACTAATTGCTTCGTTGATTACGATTACAGCAATTATCCGTATTTTTGGCTCTGAATCATGTATTTCGTACTAACAGCACACTCAAAATAAATCAATTAGTGTAATACCGATAGTTTAATGTTATTTATAAATTATTTCAATGTACTGCGGTACCACTGACCATACCGCTTGATCCATTCAGCGCTTCTCTTTATGGAAATAGGAAATTGATCAGTGACTCAAATCAAAATGACTGGTATTCTTAACTCTTTTTACCTGTGAAAATACCACTGGCGGATTTAAAGCAAGGGCGGGAGGCTGCCCCTGTCGTCAAATGATTTTCAGGCTCAATGAAGATTAGATATGTATTCTTGGATGATTTTAGCCATTTTTATCATCTTGTTTTCAATTTTTTCCGGTGTTTTGTGCCAGATAGTAGTGTTATTTTGATATACCAAAAATAAATTTTGGTATGATTTTGGTAGGCACTTGTTGGACTACCAATATCATATTTTTATTCTGAGAATTTTGGTATATCATATTCCTATCATATTGAAACTCCCAAAAATGTGAAAATATTTTTGATATAATTTTGGTATAATTTTGGTATAAAGTGGTAGCATTTTTTTCCTTCTTTCGCTCTATATCTTACCTGCAAATTTTGGAGCATGATGCAGTAGGTATTTTCAATCGTACATACATACAATTAGCACAGTGTAGTATGAGTGAGTGACATCCTGTCGATGTTGATAAATAACTTATGACGAGCTCAGCTCATTAACCCTCCGTTTACCGTGTCCTATGCTGGAGGCATTTTGTGGCATTTTTTTCTGCTCTACCTTATCCACGTGTCCAAAACTTTTTCTAACCTCATTTTGGCTTCAGTTACATCGTTTTTAATGGTTTAGCTTGAATAGGAGTTATAGAGTAATAAATAAGAAATAGGAATTTTTCGGTCTATTTACAGTGATATCACAAAACTCAAGATGGGAAAATAAGGTTCTAATAAGAAAATTTAGTGGTTTATTCCTTTCCAGCTCTTTAAATGCATTTCCTGGATGTGTTGAACACAACAGAAATCTACTTTTTCTTGTTTTTGCATAATGTCCAACAGGTAATTCTTATGCATTGTGATAGTTTTTAATAATACCTCTTTCAAAAATAATTTTCACAAAAAATATCATACATATTCAGAAAGAGCATAAAAAATTACACTAAATGAAAGTAATAGCTGTCAGAGAATGTTAAGAAGGCATAGCTTAATATGCACTAGGAGTTTACACCATGATGGTGCACTTCGATTGCAAAAACATGATGGTAAATGGAGGGTTAAGGGTGGCCTGGCCTAAATCATCTGGGAGATTTCAAAATGTTAGTTATAGTCTGTTTCATTTAACTTTGAGGTTTTTAAAAAAATTTAAAGTGATTACAAAAGTGTTTTAAACTAATACGGTAATTATGATATTCTACAGTATAATGTGTCATATGGAGACGTATGTTATTGCTCAGCCGCATTACTGCATCAACATTTTAAACCACTTTTGTAGCCTGATTCTTGCGGAAAAATTTAAAAGAAAACCGCAAAGTTAAATGAAACAGACTATAGGTATAGTCCGTTTCATTTAACTTTGAGGTTTTGAAAAAAAATTAAAGTGCCCACAAAAGCGGTTTAAACTTACAGTTTAGTTGTGACGAGCGTATAAGGAGAGAACCCGGTGCAAGTGAAAAACATAGGCCCTTCTGTGATTGGTCACTGCCATTTTGGATGCGCTCACTCTGATTGGCTGATTTCTTTTACTTGTCTGTACTGAATACCGTCGTCGTTTTTTGCGATGATGATGAATTCGCAGATTAACTTTGGCCATTTTTTGTGCAGGCGAGTTTAGGCATTTGAGCAGACCCCTATCCAGGAAGATAAGGGGGCACGTGCCCCCGAAACGAAATATGAGAATGAATTTTTCTTAGCAATTTTTTGCGATGATCAAAAGAAATCAGCCAATCAGAGTGAGCGCATCCAAAATGGAAGTGACCAATCACAGAAGGGCCTATGTTTTTCACTTGCACCGGGTTCTCTCCTTACACGCTCGTTATAGTTGTGATATTCTACAGTATATTGAGTTATGGTGAGACACTGGCTATTGCAAAAGCGCATCACCGCATCAAAAGTTTAACCCACTCTTGCAGCCTGATTCATACGGATTAAATTCAAAAGAAAACCTCAATATTGAATGAAACAGAGTATAGGTAGGTATGTACCACAAGACATGATATTGACCCATCAAATTACTTGTTTTCTTGATCCTTGTTTGCCATCTGTTTTGTTGGCCTTTGTGATTCACTAATAGTGATACTAGGTGCACAGCATGGGCGATTTGGGAAAGGGGTCAAGAATTCAGCTTTTTAGACCAAAATGACCTCAAAAACTTGCATAAGCGCTTAAATAGCGTTAAAAACATGATATTACCCGGTTTCTAGTCAATTTGAAGCACTTTTGAAGAAAACTTTTAATTTGCATCCGGTTTAGGCCTTCATTTTGCCTCATTTTCCCTACGAAATTTTTCATCTTTCTATTCTGGGTGGTCTAGACCCCACATTCCCATGTGCATGTTTGATCGTTATTCCGAAATGTTGTCATCTGACAAAAATGAAAAGAATTTATGTAACTTTGTAACTTACATAATCTCGTAAATTTTGGAAGTTTTCTAAATAAATGAAAATTTTTTAAACAGCGTCTAGAAGTGTAATGCTTGTGCTTTTCTTTGGAAAAATATTGATTAATTGCAACCTTTTTTATGGCTGTAGAAATTACATAATAGGTATACATATGTACTTACCTACCAAAAGTACAGGGTGTCCCAGCTAATTATTCGTGATTTTGTTTTTTAACAACTTTTGCAATTTTCATCCGTTTTCCTTCAAATTTTGTTACAGTATAGAAACAACATTGAAATTTTATGTGTCATTTTTTCAGATCATAGTTTTCAGTAGTTATTATTTTATTTGAAATATTCTATGGCGTATGCCGTTGGAAAACGTGCAAAAGTAGCACCATGGTAGTATGGACGAAAAGCGTCGTCGTCATGGTTCAACAAAAGTTCAGAAGCGAGATGAAGCGTGACCCTCCCAGTGACCATAGCATTAGAAAGTGGCATTTAGCTTTGATGGAGACCGGTTCGGTTCAATGTCAAGAGGAAGCGAAGCAGATCGATACGGCCTAAACTTTCCTCCGAACGAGCCGATCGGCTTCGCTTCCTCTTGACATCTTGAATCGAACCGGTCTCCATCAAACTTGAATGCCACTTTCTAATGCTATGGTCACTGGGAGGGTCACGCCTCATCTCGCTTCTGAACTTTCGTTGAACCATGACGACGCTTTTCGTCCATTCATACCATGCTGCCACGTTTGCGCGTTCTCCAACAGCATACGCCATAGAATATTTCAGATAAAATAATAACTATTTATAACAATGATCTGAAAAAATGACACATAAAATTTTAATGTCGTTTCTATACTGTAACAAAATTTGAACGAAAACGGATGAAAATTGCAAAAGTTATTAAAAGAACAAAATCACGAATAGTTGGCTGGGACACCCTGTATATTAAATATATACCAAATATCAAAAATATACATATCATATTTTAAATAAAAAATAGCAGAATATCATATTCATATCATATTAAAATTAAGTCAACTATACCAATATCATATTTTAATTATATTTGGGCTACCAAAATAACACTACCAGATAGTACTTTACTGACATTTACTGACTTGTAGTTCAAAAACTAAAATTAAGGCCAGAAGTGTAGTTCTAGTGACTGTCGGCAAATTTCGAAAATACAAAGTGAGATCAATTTTACTTCCATTGTGAAATCTTAATGTAGTTTATTGTTAATCGTATTACTGTAGTAAATTTGCCCTACATATTTTATTCATTTTATGTTTCTCTACTTGTCGTTCTGTTGCACTTTAAACATCGGTCGTTAGATTTGAGTTAACACTTTTTGTTTGTTTTGAATTCGTGTTTTATGCAACTCGCGTGTTATGTGGAACTATATGTATGCTCATGGCTTAAATATGATCATTTATATTACATTGCACTAACGTCGTTATTTTCCGTGTAAACTAATTTGAATTGTATGTACACTGGCGCTGAGTTCATCGCACTCCCCAGATAGCCAAATATCCAAATAAAACGAAAATATCCAACAAGACCTTCCTCCAAAATTTCATTTTCAATGCACATTTTATGATGTACGAGGGAGATTCTTTCTTAAATTGCAATTAGCTTCAAAACGGTATCCATTTTGATAGTACGTTTTTCTTAATCTCGTAAACGAGATAGTCAAAAGTCGGAAACTAGTTGGAAAAATGCTCGAAGAGCACTGGAAAGTTATATGTTTTTGTTCTTTTAAAGAGTCAAAAGTGGAGCACAAGCTGCTCAAAACTACGTTGATACCCACAATGAAAATCAAAATGGACTGAAGCATCTTGATATTCACCCATAAGCAAACATATCTCCGCCTTTTTTCTTTGATTTACATAAGGAACATAAATTGAACCGTTGTCCCTTAAAACTTGTAGCAGTTTCGAACTTATTTTAATTTTGTACAGTTAGTACCATAGGTGGGCGGCTCCAAAGGTCTGGGGGTGCAAAATTTCTTCATAGTCAAATATTGGCCTTAAAAATGGTGCTATGGCGGAAAAAAACACCATTTTTGAACGTTTCTCGTCGAGCTCTATTGATTGGCATAAAGAAACTCGAAAAAAGCAAAAAAAATTTAAAAAATGAAATTCTGGGAGGTGTAGCTGGGTTTTTGCCATTTTTCGTTGGGTATTTTGCCTTCTGGGGGGATGCATACCCCCCACGCCCAGAAATGGTTAGTACGTATTTAAAGCGACGGTCATATAAGATACCTACATAAGTAGATAGGTGTGTGTATGTAGGTAGTCTGATAGTTTGTTTCCTTACTAAGACTTTTCAAAACAGTTTCTGAACTCTAAGTTTTCATTACAGTTTCTGATCTATCGACTTACCGTACTTGTCATGCTATAGTCTATTTCACGACTTTGTGCAAGGAAATCAATTTTCAACGATCTAGCGAGGAGCTACGAAAGTGGTTTTTTAGGCAGCTTACTGTAATAAGAATTTTTAAAATAAAACTTTGTTTGCTTATCGATTGCTGTGCGCAATATCATGGTTGCTGCATCAGTTTAAACCGCTTTTGTAATCGATTTAAATTCACTTTAAAATTTAAATCCATGCAAAAGATTCCGTGAAACAGACTGTAGTCACAATTAAATGGTTTCCAAGGAAAGAATTATTTATTATTGACTTATATTCTGACAAAGAAACGTGTTTTCAAAACTAAGCTGTTTGATTGTGTCTTTATTAATTTTGATTGAAATTTTTTTCTTCATAATTGTAAACACAAAATTAGGATTAAAAAAATTTCGAGTGACTTCAAAACAAATCCGAATCTTCATTTATCTAAGCAATAATTTCTCATTTTCTTCATTACAGAAAGCCTTTAGTCTATTTCAACATACCTCGTGCATGGACAGTAGTTCTTTAGACGATGTAAACCGACTACAAAAACCTGAAGCAACAATGGCGATACTGTGCAACTGTGTAAGGTTCCATTACAGTAATCTGCGGGGAAACTACTTTTGTAAGTGCTCGTTTAGATCGCTGAAAATTGATTTCCATGCACAAGGTTTCGTGAAATAAACTATACAGATTCCCACAATCCCAACGGACAAGTTTGACCATTACAATATTCGCGATTAAAGTTTAAAATTTACAAAACTTGATTCATATATAGGTACATAACTACACGATTTGGCCATTGTTACATGACATACGAAAAAAGGCGGAGATTATTTGCTTATGGGTGAATATCAAGATGCTTCAGTCCATTTTGATTTTCATTGTAGGTATCAACGTAGTTTTAGGCAACGTGCTCCACTTTTCTCTTTAAAAGAACAAAAACATATAACCTTCCAGTGCTCTTCGAGCATTTTTCCAACTAGTATAATTTATTACGAGCATCTAAGGTCATTCAAGCTCAAACGTGGCCTGTACCTCAGAACAGTAAAATGAACCGTTAACAATCTACATCTGTTGAATTCTACATCTGTACCCAACAGCCGATTGAAGTTTCCGCCGCTTGAACTTATAGCATGTGACTGTTTGCATATGCCTCGATCGATCTCTGGAAACGACCAAATGTTGTTCTATTGACTATTTTACTAAGTACGTGGAAGCTTTCGCCGTTTCTGATATAAAAGCTTCAACAATCGCTAATCTTTTGTTACACAAAGTTATCCGACGTTATGGCGTACCTAAACGATTATTAACCGATCAAGGTTCGAACTTTTATATCTGCATTAATTTCGGAAGTCTGTAAAAAACTTGAAGTTAAAAAAGTTTTTACGACACCGTATCATCCGCAGTGTGATGGTCTTGTTAAGCGTTATGATTATACATTGATTGATGGACTTTCTAGAATGAGTGCAAGAGATGAGTATGATTGGGAACTATTTCTGCCTCTTGCATTAATTGTGTACTGTGCCACGCCTCAGGCATCTACGAACATTTCTCCTTTCGAAATGCTGTATGGTCATGAGACAGCATTTCCGCTTAGTATTTTGCTCTTGAACAATCTTACCGTAAATCCGAACTTGCCTAACATCACAGAAACATATATCACAGACTTGAAACTCACCCTACAGGACTAGCACAAAATTGCTACAAAAAGTCTAGCACAAGCACGAACCCAACAGAAAAAGCAATGCGATAAAAGGTTACCGAAAGTAATTTTGCAGTGTCAGACATCGTTTGTCTCAATAATAAAGTCGTAATTTAACCAGAAATTGAAAGTGGCTTTCGCCCAAACGCGTAGGTCCTTACAGGATTGTTGCACTACCAACGCAGAAACCGCGCAAATTGTTAATGTATCTAATCCATTAATTACGCACCTGGTTCATTGGAATAGACTTTTGCCTGAGCCTAAACTATTGTATTCCGATCTAATCGCCAAAAAAACACGCTTATGTACCTGGTGATTTTGTTCTCGTCCTGCAAGTTGCCGCACCGCCCGGTCGCTTCCGCCATGATAATTAACTTTCAGAATTACCTGGCCCAGAAAGGAAATTATGTGATTGTGCGCCAATTCATTTATTAATTGGTTCTAAATCAGTACATGCTGTACCTTTATCTGACATTTCGCCTTTTGCAGATCCCTGGCTGCGGAAAATCTTCAGACCAAGTGGAACTCGTCGACCCGTCTCGTGAACGATTTCCCTACCATGAATGAGCCGCCCCAAACGCCAGCAAATTCCGCATAGCGTTGGAGGAAGCAGTTGCTATAAAGCAGTTTCGCTTTCTAGATCCAACGCCACAAAGAAGAAAATGATCATCAAAACAAAGGTTCTATTTTTGGCAGCCTTCTATTTCGCGACGTTACCAAAGCGCCAACCCATTGGAAACGCGTCGATGCTCAAGTGAAATGGTGGCAGGCTACTTTTTGTAGTTCACCATTCACAACGCCATACATTTACGCAACGTTGGACACACAATAATGGTTACCAGTGACGAAGCGGTGAGCAACACAATTCGAGTATTATTACAGCCCAGGAATGCGGTCAAGGACATTATTATGTTGGCTATGATTCCGAATTCGTTAACAATTGTCGATATATGAAATTCCAGTCGTGGGATGATAAACGCCAAGCAATTTATTCCATCACGTCGACACAAATGGCCCATTTGTTCGATATATTCAGTTAGTTAGCCCCTGAGGCCATATATTTGTCTGGGACATTTTTCGCATTTCCTGAAACCGCCATTGCGCTTCACCAGTTGCTAGTTACATCTTTAAAGGATGTAAGGCTAGTTTGTCACAATCCGTCCAATGACAAAATTGCTTATTTTCACGCCTACGGTCCATGCATCAATGACATACAACTAATCGCTGATCCAGCCACATGTTTGCAAGTGTTGAATAAATCCGTTTTATGCAAGATTTTATAATACGCTTTCCCTTAGCAAATTATTTACGCTGATGCATAAATTACCGCACATTGCCATAAATTGAAGCACTTGGCATGGATGTTGATTTGACTGAAAGTAGAATCAGTCCCAGTGAATTACTGGCAGGGTTCACGTTTCTTAATGACAAATTAGTAATTGGAAAAGCCGGTCAAAAAGAGAGCTTATATTCTATTATTGTGTGTGCCACCAGCTGTGAAACCTATGTCAAAAAAAGTGAACAGAAAAATTTCCATCCGATTATGACTCTATTTCTACGGACAAAGAGGACAAATATTCCATCATTATTGATTCCGAGGAAGAATCGTCAACGCCTGCTTTGACATCAATGTACATATTCAACCCACCAATTGCAGCTGCTACAGTTGTCGACCAGTCAGCGTCGTCATCTTTACCGTCGCCGATATTGCAAAGTCTGATTTTATTGCCATACCTGCTGAGTGCACCTCCCAAATCACAGGCGCGACAAATCATTTTGCCATCAGTGACACGTTTGCAAAGCAATGTCGAATTATTAACGCCACCAGCTGTTACTTAAACGCCGCAGCCAGTTCTGCCACCCAATGGCACAAGTGTTCAATTTTGACAAATGCTGCTCAATATCCAAACTCAGTTGACTTTGCCACCAATCCCCGCGGATCAAATGGATGTTAATCGCCCAATTATTCCTCAGCTGTTGCCTGAGACAAGCGTTATTCTGCTGGCAGCAATTCCAGTCACCAATGTCATGACCCTAGCCGTCATTCCTTTGACACAAATTCCTCAAATGCCACAGCCGTTAGAGCCAAGTCTAGACAACTACAAATTCCTAGGATCGCGCTGCCGCTAGCTCAAATGCCACAGTCAGTTGCAGTTGTTCTTGAGGCAGCCTCGCTTGTTACGCACAGCAGCAAAACGTCATCTGTTTTAGGACTTATTTTTAATAATTGATGGAATTATTAGGCTGTGATATTCCCATATTTTTTGTCATCTCGACAATTGCAAAATCTTTGAGCCTGGTTGGGACCACACCTGGGCGTGGGGGGATTTGGGGGTGTACCCCCCTCAGAAACAAAATACCCCCCCCAGAAATCAAAATACCCCTCCCAGAATTCAATTTTTGAAAATTTTTTCGCTTTTTTCACCAATTTTTTGATGCCAATGGATAGTGCTTGATGAGAAACGTCGAAAAATGGTGTTTTTATCACCATACCACCATTTTTAAGGCCATTTTTGACCTTCAAAAAAATCTTACCCCAGAAATTTCTTGCTGCTTACGTATGGTTGGGACCCAAAACCGGCACTCAGTTGTATCAAGAACTGTTAGCCTATCTTGTAACAATTTTACAATGACATCTATACAGTCACCTTAGCCGTTGCCCACTTCCATCCGCGTCCACAACAATACCCAATCGTCATTTCAGCCATCCCATCCACAAGGCAGTTGAGGCTGAGCAATGACAAAATCTGCCTACTCCGCATTTCATCATGCAGCCAAGCGTTTTTCAATGATCATATTATCCGGATCAAGTATTTGCCCAAACCGATTTTTTTATATGACGGGCTTGATGCTCTACAAAGTATCACTTGAATACGTTGAGAATCATCCAACAATCAAAGCGCCGGCGTGCAACGTTGACACAAACGGCTCAGGATATCCCGATTGAGTTCTTATCACATCACATGCAACCAATGCCAGACCATACGGCTCCGTTATAAATTATGATGCATCAAATGTTTGACATTTTTGAGGATTTTCGCAAATTTAAATGCGATTATGAACAGAATTTCCATTGTCAGCTGATTTTCCTGACACCCAACGTTTTGCGTATGCCGTCGCTGCTAAATTTTGGATGGTCTTTTTTACATATTTTGCCTGTGGTATGCTAGTCTATGCTTGGCGTATGTGCAAGCTTAGTGGCCGCCGAATGGTTCATGTTGTGCGTTCATTGGTCCTACTTATGCCACATTCCATTGGAAGCTTTCCCAGATTTCCCAGTGGTCAAAAAATACCAATGATGCTCTCGAACTACATTGTCGCAACAGAGCTATTCATACAAACACCGACCTGCGCGCTGACTGTGCCGGCCCATTTCTAACATTATTGTCAACGCCAGACATCTCCGTTTTATATTTAAACAAAAGAAAACGGGATTATCTCGCTCATATCCGAAAAATATGCAGCAACGCCATGCCAAAAACGTCGCAACGACCCAAAAACGTCACGCCTCCATGCAGGATCCAAGAAGGTCTTCTGCAAAGGTAGGGTGACGTGTGATTAACCTAGAATCGCCAGCTCAAATTGAAATTTGCCACCCATATCGTTACCGAGCAGAAAGACTGCCAAGGAGCCGCTAAGAAGTGCTGCCTATTTGTGCTACCATTACGCGCCGCGCGGTTTGTTATCCATTTTGTCTCCAGTCCGTCACGCCGACCCGGAAAGCGACTTTAGAAGTGTTGGAGAATTCTATAACATGAAATCATCGAAAGGCAGTTCCGCTTGTCTTCGAAATTACGAATGAGAATGTTGTTGACAGTGCTCAAATCGAAAATGCAAATCCAACACTGACCAAGCAGCTTTCCTTTAATGAAGCCAACTTGACGCGGTTTCATTCAGGCAATCGCATATGCGGTGACATCAACCGTTGGCCATATTCCATGCAATCAACTTGTCATTTCACACAATTTAAGAATTTTAGTACATTTAAGCATATAACTTTTGACAACCTGGTATTTGTCAATAAAACAAATACAATAAATGATCACAATTCATTCAGCTTTTCTGAAATAGTCAATGTTTCAATATTTATCACATGCCTACAGTATGACAGTCGGTCAAAGCTGATGAACATAACCACTATTAGATAAGCTATATTCCAGTAAGTGAGATGTTTTTGAATAATTCAAATTATCGAACAGATTTTGTAAATAAAATGTTCCGAATGAATAGTACAGTATTCATTTAGACAAAAAGTATAGCTGCTTATGTCTACGACATGCCGGAAGCCGAAATAGTGCTCAAACTTTGCTCCAGTCACTACAGTATACAGGTTAAGTTTCATATTTTAGAAAATAGCAAAATTGTTAGATATTTTTATGTCGATTCACCCATTTTTGTTCTTCGTCTTTCTGAATAATTCTGAATAGTTCGTCCTGCAATTTAAATTGTTTTCCGATATTACTGCTATAAGTTATGCATTTTCTCGCGCTATTTTGCATATTTTTAAATGTTTATGCCACATCTTAGAAAGCGCAAAAAAAGCTTGTTCAATGATATGCTATTTTGTCTGATTTACTGAAAAGAATCTGATTTTTCAATATAGCCGCCAAGAAAGGCCATCTTACTGCAGCTTTTGATGTTTTTAGCTATTACTCACAACGAACAAACTCATTTAAAAAATTTTTCAGTAAATGGCTAAATGCAATGTTCTTTCTAACAAGCTATGTCTCATGTTCTGAATCCTTCTAGATCGTTCAGGAAAGTTCAAAAACCACAAAATTATTCATTGTATTGTGAAAACAATGTGGACCAAAACCCGCGATATTTTGAGCCTATGCATTGACCGTCGCAAGAAGCGTTTATTCAATGCACGCGAATCCCCACGTTATCACGATTGATGCCTACAACGTGACAATCTGATTTTTCTGAAAATTGACATCTGGTGCCTCCGCCGCCACGTCAATATGACAATTTGGATGATAATGCACGGTCGGTAGATCCGCATGACTTGCATCGTCATCTGCAGCCGCGCATCTTTATGCCATCAACGAGACTCATCTACGCAATGTGATACGACAACCAATGGCGACTGATCCGATTTGTCGCATCATAATCCCAAAAGCTATTCACGCTTTCATTTGTTAAAGCACGGTGTCTTGGATGGTTATTAAAAACGTTGAAGAATGAAATCTACAAACTCATGATCATTGCCCCTCTTTGACCAGCAGCTAGTTGTCATCGCCGGATGCCATTTCCCGGCTTTATCATGTTTTTTTGTTATTTATCTTCGTGTTTTATCATTATTGTATTTTCTTGTCTTAATTCTGGTGCTAAATTGCTCATAATTACTCGCCTCTGTTTTACTTTACCTCACATTCTTTTGAATTTTTGTCTTTGCTCTTAATTTTCTCTTACCTTTGCCATTGTATCTTAGCTTTCGTTTCTTAATTCCATTTATTGCTCTTTATTACTTGGTTTCTGCTTCTTAATGCTATGTCCAGACGCAGTATCTGCCATCAGTATTGAAAAATTTGACACTGTTTTGAATTTTTTTTCGTGAAAGTGGGGAAGTGTAAAAGCGGTAGTCACACCGGCCTAAAACTTTATTTCGAACGTTCTAAATGCTTACACGCCCGAAGCAAATCAATCACAGCTTTGTGTCACCATGGAATCCCTTAACCGTCGAGCATCCGTTGAATGATGAGCAGCTTGGCTTAAGCCTACAGTGCCCCATCTAATCCCATCTTTTATCTTAAAACCCTATTAGGTACTTGCCCGGTACAAAGTTAGAATGCGTTAAGATCAGCTATATCAATATTTGTTTTAGTTATGTAAACTATTTGTCTTATGATTTTGTCTAAAAGTTATTTCATCTTTACTTAATTTCGTTTGATGAATTGCTAAGTACTGTAATCAATCACGAGCACACATGGGCGTGGGGGTTTTGGGGGTATGCAACCCCCAGAGTTGAAAATACCCCCCCCCCAGAAAATTTTTTGCTTTTTTAGCAAAATTTTTTGATGCCATTGGATAGTGCTCGATGAGAAACGTCGAAAAATGGTGTTTTCGCCATACGACTACTTTTAAGACCATTTTTGACCTTTGAAAATTTTTTCACCCCTTCCAGAAATGTTTTTGCCCCAAATTTTGGTGCTGCCTACCTATGATCACGAGTGGTGATTGATTAGTCAATTAGTAAGTTAGAGCGAGAGGGTGGCGATTTTTTTTCATTTGTTGCCAACATTAGGTTGGGCGTTTTGTTCTGCTCGTACGCGAGCCGACGTTATTTTAGTCATTAGTCAATAGGGCATTTACCCAGTGATAAGGTACATCGAGGTAGTGTGCAGGCCCCGACGATAATTTATTTTTATCACGACCGATGAAATCGAAAAATTAACATTTTTGTATCGTGTTTTATTCTTATTTCCGAAAAATCTCTTATCTATTTCTCAATCGAAAAACTAGCCAAAAATATTGTCTAATCGTTATGTGATGATGACTGTCCTGCCCGATTAGAGCTTGCTGTTGTTGGAATCAAGGTTTATGAGTGCTATTAGGAACCAAAACATTTCGAAACTGGTTGACATTGAAACAAGTTAAATTATCAACTTTTAGTCTTGGGATTGAGATAGGTCAACTGACCTTGCAGGTACTCAGTGTTAGGTTGTAGGCACACCTGGGTGTGGGGGGTTTGGGGGTATGCACCCCCCAGAAACATAAAATCACCACCCCCAGAAATCAAAATGCCCCCAAAATTCAATTTTGAGAAATTTTTCGTTTTTTTCGCAATTTTTGATGCCAATGGATAGTGTTTGATGAGAAACGTCGAAAAATGGTGTTTTTCACGCCATACCACCTATTTGAAGACATTTTTTGACCTTTGAAAAATCTTGCAATCCCCATAAGAGTTTGCTTGCTGCACACGCATGGTCGCACCAGTTAAGCAAATATCGTCGTTATTGTGAAGCCAAAAACTTTTGTTTTCGGGGCATCGATTAAAAAAGAGCGCAGAACACGGTACGTCAAATAAAATGGCTGATCCGGCTAAAAAATGAAATAATTTGAGAAAAACATATAATAACAAGGATGCCAGATTTTAAATACAAATTTTTTGTAGTGTCAGTGAAGCAAGTCATTACACTTTAATGTGCTTATTAAATAAATCAATAATCA
>JAVLUZ010000154.1:46361785-46406570 GCA_036768485.1 Mermis nigrescens | reverse complement strand
GCTGGAGAAACTAACAGACGAGTTCTGCAATGCCAGAAGCAGATAAAGGCACGCACGGAGTCTGCTCACGTACGGCGAGCGAAAAAAAGATACGCTCAGCGCGGAAGCTGGCGGAGGGAAGCAGGCTCAAAAAACTAATTGTAAAATGTAAAATCTTAAAGTGCCGTCAAAACTGCGCTCGCACGCAGTTTAACTGGCCTTGAAAAAAGAGGCGTAACAACATGAACCAAGAGATATGAAAAGGGCCTATGGGCAAAAGCTTACGGTAAAGGTATGTACAAGCGAGACAGGCACAAATATGAGACACTCGCATATGATCTTTTAACACACGTAAGATATGATAACACACATACCAATTCATTACTCCAAATTCGCATGAAGCCCGAGTGCCATTTTCCTATCCGGATTTTTGATTGAAAATATGTGTGGGAAAGGAATGACAAATATGATAATTTTTGAGGGGAAGGTAATTGGGCAACTCGCTTAAGCGTTGCGCTTAACGGTCGCATGCATCCGTATGGAAGTGAGCACAAGAATGTACATCTGGGGCAATCAATCGGTTTTTCATGTTTCAAAAAACCCAACCGATTTTTCCCAAAAATTTTTTCAGTGTAAAGTTTACAAACATAAGTTTGGCACATACAAACGTACTACAATCAAGGGCTGGCTTGGCCCAAACCGAATTTACACTCAATGGGGCGTTAGGTTCAGATTTTTAAAGTTTTACAATGTGGTGGACAGTGAAAAATACGTGTTTGTCCATATTTTTGTTCGCCATTTTCTCTGTTCAGAAGTCGGGGAGGTCGAATAGGATAAAAATAAAGTACTTTCTAAGGGGTGGCGAACAAAAATGTGAAGTGAAGAAGTCGGAGAGGTCGAATAGGATAAAATAAAGTACTTTTTAAGGGGTAGCGAACAAAAATATGGACAAACACGTATTTTTCACTGTCACCGCCCATTGTAAACTTCAAAAATCTGAACTGAACGCCCGGTAATGCGAAATAAATTCGGTTTGGGCCGGTTTGTACTTTGATTCTTGTAGTACATTTGTATGTACCAAACACATGTTCCGCCAAATATTTATTTGATATGATTTACCAATTAAATACGAAAAAAACCTGTTTTCGCCCATTTTACCTCAGATTTCGAAGACTTGCACACCCCCCATAAACAACTCAATATTACGTTTTGAACGCGGTTTGCTTCGACGATGTAGCCTGAAAAGTTACTTTATTTTTATTTATTTAATTTATCTTAACTCATAACCGAAAAAGTTGGTAGAGAAATCTTGGACAAAATCTGTTTTTTACTCATCCACTAGACTTTAAAGTTTAAACCTTTGGTACTGTGTATTGATTGTAGGAATAGTTTGGTCAAATTCGTTATTCTGATCTCTGAAGAACATTTTAAAAAAGAAAATTCATTATCTCCCGCGACGCTCTGGGCGGAAAAATTTTCTGTGGCCAAGTTTACACTTGCACTAATAACGCAATATTGATTGTAAAGAAACAAAATAAATTTTGACGTGTAACGCTTAAGACAGGCAGATTTTTAAAGTGAATTACCACGTTCTTTCTACTAAGTGGAGAATATGGCAGGAAAAAATATTTTGTGTCTCAGACTCTTTACAATAAACCGCCTCTAAAAATTCGAAAATATTACTTTTAGAAAAATAAAAAAGTTTCTCCTAGATTTTATAACCGTCTACCTTTTGAAGCAATCAGACTGCATAGAATGTAAAACTGAGTTAGATATGCTCTTGCACATGAAAACAGTAAAAAAACCGTCTGGTACACTCCTGTGCAACAACCAATGAGTGTAAAAGTATAAGACCAGATTCGCAACCTACTAATTAGGAAAACATTTTTAAAAATTCATCATCCACGACGCTATGGGCGGAACAAATTTTTTAGTGTAAAGTTTACACTTTTTAATAGCTTTTAATATTGATTGTAAAAAAGAAACAAAATAAATTTTGACGTGTAGCGCTTAAGACGAGGCACATTTAAGGGTAGTTACCACGTTTTGTCTACCAAGTGGAGAATATAGCGGGAAATAATATTTTTTTGTCCCAGACTCTTTTCAATAAACCGCCTCTAAAATTCGAGAATTTTACTTTTAAAAAAAAATTTAAAAAAAAGTCTCCCTAGATTTTAACCGTCTACCTTTAAGAAACCAATCAGACTGCATAGAATGTAAGTAGTAAGGAGGGTCGCGCGCGCTTTTCGCGGGGCCGCGCATTTTTCACTGGGAGCCGCTGGCCGAAGGTCCTTTGGCTACCTTCGGGAAAAGGGAAAGAGTATGGGTCACTGAGGGTCGAACTATGAAGAAAGCGTACTACAGTCCAACGCATTGCACATGCGCGATTCAAGTTGTTTCAAAAGTTGAAGTGATTTATAAGGCGGATGCCGTTGGCAAAGTGCCAAAAAAAGATGGCAGCACATATGCAGTTTAACCCGTGAGTTTAATGTTTTAAATAGGACATATAAGCGGATTTAATGCACGTTTCTGTCAAAAAGCGACTAGTTTTAAGCATAGTAAAGTCTATAAATATCAAAAATTATTTCTGAAAATTGTCATTCCGACTAATATCAAAGTCTATAAATAACTAAAATTTTCGGTCAAAAATTGTCATCCGACTATATCAAAAGCCTATAAATATCAAAATTTTTCGCAGAAATTTGTCATCCGACTATTTCAAAAGTCTATAAATATCAAAAAGTCTATAAATACTAGAAAGTTTATAAATATCAAAGTCTATAAATCTCAGAATTATCTCAAATTTTATAAATATATAGCTTACGAATACAAGTTTTCTGGAAACTATGACTACAAATGTCAAAATTCCAGGGTTACTGGTCTCAGCGGGGCTAACAAATAGCTTCCGTCGGCCGACGCCAGTAACTTTTTTGGAGGCCGGCTCAAACCGATCGCAGCGCAAGCTGCACACATGCACAACATGCAATAAAACATATACACGACCTAACAAATTAAAAGAGCATGAGGAATCTGCGCATGTGGGTGCTAGGTACCGCTGCCCTTCATGTGCAGTACTTTTCAAGTTTCCTAAGAATCTTGTTACACATTATGAGAATAAGCACGCAGAAAATGATTGCATATACTGTAATTCGTCAGATCTCTTCTCAGACACTCACATTAAGGCATGTTTACTTGTAAAAGCTAATCCAGGACCCGAATTAGAAAAAGTTGAGCCCGTTCAAATATCAGTGATGCCTGAGGACAGTCTTCTCCCTGAAGATTTGTCCGACTACCCTAATGATGTTAGGGAGGAAGTCAGGAAGTACTGGTATCTGATTCGTACTACTAAAAGCGTAAATGATTTGCTAGATCACGCCTATAATTATCGCTGGGGAACTGGCGATTATTTAAAAATGCTCAGCGATATTTTCATTCAAGAAAAAGAGGCTTTCCGCGTTGATGCGGCTTTAGGATATATTTTGAAAAATCGGGAAACTGGAGTAAGCAATTATTGGTACGCCTGTCAAAATAATTTTACTCTTCTAGGAAAACCAGTACTTATCAGGAACAGCGAAGACGTAAAAAATTTAGCAGAAAAACTTCAAGAAATTGATATTGAAGAAAAATTCAGCCGCCCAGATACAAAATGGGGAATTCAGGCTATAACAAACGTAGAATTTTTTGTAACTCCCCAAAAAAATTTCGTAGCTGGATGCACAGATATTGAACTTCCGATAGAAAAAACGAACCAACGGCATACGTTACATATGACACAGGATAAGCATAGACATAAATTTCGAGATAATCTATGTTTATTCCGTTGCTTAGCACAATGTCTTGTTGAAAACTTTGAAGCAGACGTAGTTTACAAACTTTTTGTACAGTATTGTCAAAAGAAAAATATTCAGGCTAACACTGAAAATTTTAATGGCGTTCCATACACCGATCTTGAAAAAATAGAAAAATGGTTTGAAATTGATATTCAATGTTATCACATTGATGTAGATAAACAAACGGCTGTTTGCTGGAAAAATACGATCAGGAAATATGACAAACTGTTAAACTTAGACGTTTCAATGACTGCATCTGATAAGGCACACTATAGCTATATAATAAATCTCGATCAATATGCGACAAGATACATCTGTATCAATTGCAGCAGACTATTTAAAAAATCAGAAAAATTACATGATCATGCAAAAAATCACTGCAATAAAGGGGAGACAAAGCATAAATTTCCAGGCGGAGTCTTTCAATTAAATAAAACTATTTTTGAAGAACTGGCCGACCTTGACATTCCCATAGGAAATCAATTTTGCTCTTACTTAGCCGTATACGATTTTGAGGCACTTCTATTAAGAAAAGAAAAAATAAGTTCAACTAAATTACAATTTATCACTCAGCATCAACCGATTTCATGCGCAGTACATACAAGTGTACCAGGATTTGCGCCAACATGTTTTATTAATGAGGATCCTGATCAGCTAATCATACAATTACTGCAGCATCTCGAAAAAATTCAAACAGCGCAAAGCGCACAACTTTTGCCATATTTTCACAATATTTTCAAAGCTCTAGATCGAAAAATTCATAATCAGGAAGTATATGTTAAGGAACACGAAGATAAGGATGTAAGACGCGAAATAGGATTCTTGAATCAGCTTAAAAAAGTTAAGACTAAGCTACATAGGTATTGTACTCAGTTAACTTGCCTTGGGTTCAACTCGGGCAAATATGACCTAAATTTAATTAAGCGTAACTTATTTCCAGCACTTATACAACAAGTTCGCAAGGATCCGCAAAATAATAAATGGCCAAAAGCTATTTTGAGAAATGGCACTACACTTTGCCTATCAACAAATCTTTTCAAATTTCTAGACATCAGCACCTATGTAGCTCCAGGTTTCAGCTTAGATGTATTTATGAAAGCTTATAAAGCAAGCTTAGTAAAAGCTAAATTTCCATACGAATATTTAGACTCCTTTGATAAATTATCTGAACAAAAGCTGCCTCCCCTGAAGCTTTTTATAGCACCCTGAAAGAAGAATGTATAAGCGATGAAGATTATGAACAATGCATAAATTATTGGAAAAAATATAACATGAAGACTCTAAAAGACTACCTCATATTTTACAACATTCGAGATGTTGTACCATTCTTAGAAGCTTGTTTGACCATGGCCCGACTATATTGGGACAGATTCAGAATAGATATTTTCAGGGAGGCAATGTCCCTACCAGGTATCACTGAGCGCTACCTATTTAAAAGCATTCCAGAAACCCAATTCGCTCTCTTTGCATCTTATTCTAAGGATTTGTACTATACATTAAAATCAAGCATGCGAGGAGGACTTTCTATGGTCATGACACGACTTGCTATAAAAGATGAGACATATATCCGCAACAATCCAAGCAAACCCGTCAAAGCAATAATAGGACTCGATTTTAATGCATTATATTTATGGGCGCAAGCCATGGATATGCCAACAGGCTACTTTGATCATTGGATTCCTGAGAAAAACGATAAATTTCATAAAATCTCTTCCGCTAAGCCAATTTCAATTGAATATCTTGAATATGAAAGTCAAAAAATAAGCCAGCCAATACAGCATTCAGGAAATGGTAAAGAAAAAACTGTAGGGCCCAGATGCTTACCTGTTGATGGGTTTTGCGCTGCAACAAATACAGTATATGAATTCTATGGCTGCTACTGGCATGGCCATGACTGCCTAGCAGGCGCACGCAATAAGGAAATCGACCCAGAGGAGGCACAAAACTGGATTAAGGAGAAGGAAACGTACACTAAGTCTCTAGGATACAATCTCATCACAATATGGGAATGCCAATGGCATGAAATACGTATGGAATACTTAAAAACACAAAAGCTTAGGCACTTCTACTATAAAAACTGGATTAGCACTAAGGAAATGACACAAGCAATACTTGATGGATCCATGTTTGGCTTTGCCAAGGTAGACATTTCAACTCCTAATCATTTAAAGGACCTATATGCCGACTTTCCACCAATAATAAAGCATGCTGAAATCAGCCGAGAGGATGTTGGCCCTCTAATGAAAGAATATGCTGAAAAAATGGGTTTATTAAAAAAGCCACGGCAAAATCTAATAAGCAGCTATTTTGGAAAAAATATCATGTTATCTACAGAAATGATAAGATTTCTTGTTAATCATGGCCTTACATTAGATAAAGTTCATGAGGTAATACAGTATGAGAGAACAAGGCCATTTGAAAAATTTCGAGATATAGTAACAAAGCATAGGCAAGAGGGGGATGAAGACCCAGAACTTGCTATGCTGGCTGATACATTCAAACTTCTTGGAAACACAGGTTATGGAAAGACACTCACTAACAAAGAACAACACATAGATGTCTCATATGCCGACTACGAAAAAGCAGCTGAATGCAGCTTAAGTCCTTTTATTAAAAAAATTAAGCATATTACTAACAACTGTTATGAAATACATATGCGTAAAAAGCAAATAACCTTAGATTTACCGATTGTAGTAGGCCTTTCGGTATATAACTGGGCAAAAATTCGCATGCTAGAATTTTTCTACGATGTATTATTGAAATTCTTTGACAAGTCAGATTATCAATGTATGCAGACTGACACAGATAGCATTTATTTAGCTTTGTCTTCAGAAAATTTGTTGGATATAGTAAAGCCGGAAAAAAGGCAAGAGTTTGAGCAAGTTTATTCACACTGGTTTGTAACATCTAAAGCAACCAAAAGAACACCCGGTTTACTAAAAGAGGAATTCAGAGGAACAGCTATGTGCTGTTTGGCAGCTAAAACGTACATTGCTGTAGATGAGACAACAAATAAAATCAAGTCTAGCAGTAAAGGCTTAATGAAGAAGGTAAATAAGCTGAGCTTTGAGCAGTACAGCAATGTCCTACAAAATCAGGAACCACAAGGCGGAAAAAATATTGGTTTCCGCATGCAACCAGATAATCAAATATGGACATACATACAAGAAAAGCAGGGACTACCATACTTGTATGTTAAAAGAAAAGTTTTATCTGATGGAATAACAACAGTCCCATTAGATATATAAAAATTTCAACTTAACAAAATTTCTGAACACTGTAAATTTCATATGCCTTAACATGTATAATTTATTTCAAACATTGCAAACTATTCTGAAAGTTTCACTCCAAATGCACATGAATTTGTGCCCACTTGACTCATATTACAGGAACATTGACACAATACTGAGTTAATTTTAGCGTAAAAAAATAAAGATTTTTCTCAGCACATTATACAAGAAAGGAGCAGCCTGTTGAAACAGGATGTTTTCCATGTACATATCGTGCCTTGTGAGGAGCAAGTGCCGGCGATGTGTATGTGGTTCTGTGGTACATTCTCAGCTGTACCCCGCGATCCGGGTTAGTGGCAGTTGGGGTGTATACCTGTATGAATGTTGTAGTATGCGAGCGCTACCTCCCCGAAAGGAGTTCGTGGGCGAGCGTATACTTGTTTGAATGATCTTTCTTGTACATTATGTTAAGAAAAAGTTTTAATTTTTTTACGATAAAATGCCTCAATTTGTATCAATCTTCCTGTGTTATGAGTCAAATGGGCACAAGTTCATGTGCATTTGGAGTATAGCTTTCAGAATAGTTTGCATTGTTTGGAATAAATTTTACGTGTTTAGGTGTATAAATTTTGCAGTATTTAGAAATTTTTGTATATATGGTCAAAAAATAAAATTTTCAGCTTCTCAGCTGGAAATGACTCACCATTGTGCCAACCTCCCCGTGGTGTGAGTCGGACATTGACAAATGGGCACAGAAGTTTGTAAAGTTTGGAAATTTTTTTGTAAAGTTTGGAATATTTTTTGTAAAGTTTGGAATATTTTTTGTAAAGTTTGGAATATATTTTACATGCTTAAGCATAGTACTTTTGTAAAGTTTGGAAAATTTTTTGTAAAGTTTGGAAATTTTTTGTAAAGTTTGGAATATTTTTTGTAAAGTTTGGAAATTTTGCTATTTAATTTGGCATTGCTCGAGCATTGTTGAAACTATTTTATATGCTATATGCAATTCATGCTCTCTTTTTGCACCAGTGAGAATCATTTTTCCGCTTGTAAAGAGCAAAAATGTCACATTTCGAAATTTGTACACTAAACCAGGGAATAATTCTACTTCGTACATGCATTTTCTTTTCACTAGCTCATAAAATTTGCAAAGATTAATGCGAAATCCTAAATTAGCAGAGCCTACAAACAGCTGAGGCGTTATTTCCAGCATTATCGTATTTTCACCATCTTTTATAGTTTTTGCTCCGAGACATACAATTTTGCCCGATTATTTGGTAATTTCAGGTAGATGTCATCTAGATCATGCACATTTGGTAGGCATGTAGTCAACACAATGTTTTGTATGGTAACCATTTTTTTAATAAATACTTTAAACTCTTCTTTGTCTATATTTATAAACAATGGAACCATTAAAGATACAGTGGACTGAGGTGGGCAAGCCGGGCGCATTTGCAGGTATCAATAAACTGCAAAAAGTTAGCAAAGCATCAAATAAGCGAGTAAAAGAATTTTTGTCTAAACAGTTTACTTATCAATTGCATAAACCAGTGAGGAAGCGATTTCCTAGGCGGGCAATTATAGTTTCAGGTCCTAATCTTCTGTGGGATGTAGATCTTCTTGATCTTAAAGAATTTAGGAATAAAAATTATAAAAATCGATACATATTGATGGCTATTGATGTTTTTTCGCGTAAAGCTTATGGACAGGCAATGACTAATAAAAGTGCTAAGACTGCATCACAAGCTTTTGAAAAAATATTGCCCCTTAACATCCCTCAGGCAGTGCGAACTGATCATGGTAATGAATTTAAAGGGGAATTTAATAGATTGCTTAAGTCATACAAAATCAAGCATATATTGACAAGTAGTCCCGAGATTAAGGCTAATTTTGTGGAGCGATTTCATAGAACATTCCGTGACAAGCTCATGCGATACATGACATACTATTCAAATGAAAATTGGACAAAGGTATATAAAAGCATCATTGAGAGCTATAATAGCACGCCTCATAGTAGCCTTAACAATACAGCCCCAAATGATGTAAATTCTGAAAATACAGGAGAATTATTAGCATTTATGCTAAAAAATAGAAAAATGTGTAAACCAGAAGCAACACTTCCTATTGGACAACTTGTGAGAATAACTTCCCTCAAAAGCGGTTTTGCAAAAGCGAGCAAGCACACATATACTGATGAGCTGTTTCGTATTAAAGAGGTGTCAGACAGTTGTCCTAAAACATACAAGTTGGAAGATTTGATGGGAGAACCAATCGTTGGTGCATTTTATAGAAAGGAGCTCCAAGTAGCTGAACCAGGGGCTGAAATGCATAAGCGAGTCGCAAAAGCTATAAATACTGGTAAAGGGACATACAAAGTAAAATTTAAAAATTGGCCAAAAAAGTTTGACACAGAGTTAACAAAGAGAGAACTAAAGTTTTATGAGCAGCCAAAATGATTTTAGAACATCCATTTACATGCATTGTTTCTGGTCCAACAAAATCAGGTAAAACAACATTTGTTAAAAAACTTATAGAAAACCGTGAAAGAATAATTGACACAAAAATCACAAAGATCTGGTGGTGCTTTACAGAAGATCAACCATTATATAAGAAGCTTAAAAATGTTTCATTTATCACTGGATTACCTGACTTTAGCAGGCTTAAGGAGGCCAGCCCAACGCCCCAGTTACTTATACTTGATGATCTTATGCAGGAAAGCAAAGGAAATGCACAAATTATACAACTATTCACACGAGGTTGTCATCACTGGAACGTTAGTGTAGTTCACATTGTGCAAAACCTATTTTTTGATGGACTACGCACTTCTCGCATAAATTCTGATTACATAGTTTTGTTTAAGAATCCTGCCGATCAATTACAGGCACAAGTTTTATCTAGACAGCTTTATCCTAACAATCAGAAATATTTTCTAGAAGCTTATTCAGATGCAACTTGTAAACCTCACGGTTATCTTTTCATTGATCTAACTCAAAATATTTTGGACACTTATAGGTTAAAAGCGGATATTTTCAATAAGCATCCTACTATTTATGTACCAAAGCCTATAAATACCGATAGAAATATTAAATAAAAATGTAAGATGGCTCCAGAAACGACTAAAACAGAACATAACGTGTTTACACGTACTAAGTAATGCGAAAAAACCTCAGAGAAATGCGCTTATAAATACTGCTAGCAAAGACCAGATTCTCTGCATATGTGATTGTGCTCACAACTTTTTAAACGGTAATATTCCATTCTCTGAGAAGGAAATCAACACACTTCGAAGGTATCAGAATCAAATTAGATATTTGGCAAATAATAAGCAGGCAACAACAAAACAAAGAAAAGACATTATATTACAAAACGGTGGTTTTCTTCCTTTATTACTCACACCCATACTTTCAATTGTTGGCAGTCTATTAGCTGATGCAATAATTGGTAAAAAATGAAGCACACTGAAAAGATAATTTTAATACCTAGTGAATTAGCTGAACATACAAAGCCTGTTGACACCCTGCTTGGCTCCTTAGACAGAGAAATGCAAAAAATTATGAACGGAAATAATGTACCACCAGATGTAAAGCTCATAAAATATAATCAACTAATTGGCAGATTTATGCGATTGCAGGAAAAGAAAAAGCAACCATATAAGGTAAACATCATAGACAGCAAAAATGACAATGATGAGGAAATCCTTGCTGATGTTCCAAAATCGAACTATCAAAAGGCTAAAATGCTTCTACATTATATTCGCAGCAATCCTAGTATTGAAATCGACCCTAATGGCGAGCTTGTTATACATGGTCAAAAAATTCGTGGTTCAAGCATCACAGATATACTACACGATTTGGCACGTGAGCGAAAAAACATAAGCAAACATCCTGGTACAATAGAATTACTAAAAACACTTAATCGAACAAATGTTCCAATTGAAAGCATTGCTAATAAACAGGGAAGGCAAATTTTTACAGCAGCGCGAACTAATGTAGATTTTGATTGGGAAGAAAGTCTATAAATACTCATTATTATATATGAATAAAATTACAAAAATGCATGTTCAATTTCACCCAGACGATTACAATCTTTGGCTGCAGTATTACACTGGGCAGGCGGGCTATGGGTTGGAGGGGTTTAGGGAATTCCATATCAGCGGGGGTTGGTCTTGGTAGTTTTTTCCGTTCACTTTTCAGAATGGCTGTTCCTGTTTTGCAATCTATTGGTAAGAAAGTTGGAAAACATGCTTTAGTGGCAGGTGCAAATATAGCGTCCGATATGGTTCATGGAAAGCCCCTCTTTCAATCAACTAAAGAACACTCAAAGCGAGAAGCTGCTCAGCTTTTTGATGAAGCCTCTAAAGCCCTTCAACAGCAGGGGGAAGGTCTTGGTTATCGCCCAAAGTCTATAAATACTAATACAAATGATGCCTTTTCAATACTAAACAAAAATAATGGCTCTCATAGACATAAAATCAACTCCAAGTACAAAAACCGAACTTGACCTTTTCACGGTCCCTCCTACCCAAGTAGTGATAAAACAAGGCTTCTGGCACGAAATCCAGCCAACGCATCCAATTACAAATGAAGGACCATACGAATTTCGAATACCACCTGATCCCACACTACTGTCACGTTACGTACTGCGTTAATTATCATAATATTTGGGGGTGATTTTATTGTTAAATCATTCACAGCAAAAAAGTATAATATGCAGCTATTAACTAATTAAACTTACAGTGCGTAAGATAAATTCAAAAAAACAACGCAGACGATGACACGCGACGATAAGCGGGATTCTTAAAATGTCCGAAGCCGAAAGCGGCTATACAGCGTTATTAGAATAATTAATTCCGAATAAATACAATTAACGACGCAGATGGAATTAGGTCAACGGATAAACTGAGCGCTTATCTATGGTGATATAAGTTTTTATATTTTTTGTCTTGGGGGTGTGATTAGCTAACACGTGACTTTTCCTATTGGCTGTTCATTAGCTAGATTTTCAGATTCTAGATTATGATTGGTGGTTTTAAAATAGGCCAGTGAATTGCGTCATTGATATCCATATTTTGTTCATCATGTAGATTATATGCAAATTCCTTTCTGGGCCCAAAATTCACATACTTTCAACATAATTCTATTTATTTTATGTAATAACAGGTGTTGTCTGGTATTAGTGCGTATTTTGTATTGAATTCAATGGATATTACGGGGGTTTCTTAGGGTTCAAAAGAATTAAATATACTTTGAGTGGGACTATGTAGATTTTGCGGAGGGTCATGTGTTTCGAAGGAAATGTATATACTTTTCATAAGGTCTGTGTAGTTTTTATGTGAGGTTTCGTCTTTTTCAGGAAATTAGTATATTTTGTAAGTAGGTCCTGTTGATTTAATATGAAAACAATTGCTACTCGATTAAAGGAGTATATTTTGAATGTATTCACGTGGATTTGATAGAAGATTAGCCTGGGTGGCTGTTTGGGGTCATCTGGCGCTCTTAACCATAGGTGTATGGATTAAAGATAAATAACATCAAGTGATTTGATTGATACTTAAATTCCAGACCGAAACTAAAAAAAAGACGAAGCAATAAATATAATTTTGACATTTAAAAATAAAAATTTAGTATACTTGCGTGGTTAAGATACTTACATGATATAAAATTTAAATAAACGCGAAAACACGCATTTTAACAAAAAAACTACTAAAAATTGAGTTTTCCAAATTAAATAAAACTGCAAATTTTCGCTTTTCGTGACACTCCTCCTCTTAGCTTCAAACGTCCTCGTTTGTAATCAAACGTGTCGACTGCGTAGGTTATAGTCATGAGTCGGGCCAGTAACTCTATCTTCATTGTCTACGCGCATCTTCTTGATGTGTCGTCCAGTATATCCATCATCAAGATCTTGAAAATCCTCATCAATTCTTTCGGTCTCTTTGTCGGCTTTTTGATCCTCAGGTCGCACTTTGAACAACTTTGTTCGATTAACATGTACGGGCTGTATTCGTCCATTTCCAACGTTGATGTCAATATTGGGATATTTGACTTCTTTGATTTGATATGGACCAGTATAAGTGGGTAAAAGTTTTTTTGGGATTCCACGTTTAGTGCTTTCATTTTCTAACAAGATCCAATCTCCTGGTTGGTAATTTACATTTCTAGCTTTCACATTTCGTGTTTTTTGATATTTAGCTTGTGAAATTTCAATTTGATTTTGTACTTTTGTCAAGGCTTCCGAAAAATGTTTCTTAACTTCTTGTTCATATGTCTCTGTGTCTACAAGATAAAATGGTTTATTATAATTTAGGACTGCATCGATAGGCAGTTTAGGTATTCGGCCATATATAAGCATAAAAGGGCTAGCTCCTGTCGTTTCATTATCGTGTATGTTAGTAGCAAAAACAGCGTAAGGCAAGTGTTCATCCCAATCTATTTGATTTTTATTCATATACATCCTTATTCTCGTAATTAGCGTTTGATTTGCGCGTTCTACCTCTCCGTTAGCCATCGGATGGTAGGCTGTAGTGTGTATTTTTCGGGTTTCAAATAATTTAGTGATTTCTTCCATCAATTTTGAAGTAAAATCTGATCCTCGATCGGACTGAAGTATTTGGGGTGCTCCATGCCTACAACAAATCTGAGTTACAAATATTTTTGCTATTGTTTCTGCTGTTATGTTAGGAGTTGCGAATGCTTCTATATATTTTGTGAAATAATCAATAAATACTACGATGAATCTATTGCCAGATTCAGTGATATTTAAGGGTCCGACGCAATCTACTGCAATTCTTTCGAATGGACCTAAACATGGGATAGGTTGAATATCTGCAGCCACTTTTAATCGGGTCGATTTATTTTTTTGACATATATTGCATGTTTTACAATATTCTCTTATTTCTTGGTTCATATTCTTCCAATAATATTTCTTTGCAATCAAGTCAATAGTTTTCCGAGCTGCAAAATGACCAGCAAATTCATCATCATGATGAGTATAAATGATAAACTTTTTCAAACTATCAGGTACAACAATTCTCTTAATGTGTTCATCCACTTTGAATAGCGAACCATTTTCTAAAATAAATTTCTCATCTAATTCATTTGGTGGAAAATACTTCTGCAGTTCTGGATCTTCATATTGTAATTTACCCATTTCGATATTCGGATAACTAGGATCTCCTTGTTTTAATTCTAATTGCATAGTATTTATTTCAGGAGTAAAACTTTCGTTAAATTTCAATTCATTCTCGTCAACATCATAGTAAATATTTTCTTGTGGATTAATTAATCTAGATAAAGTGTCAGCATTTTGATTTTTTGTGCCTTTTCGTGGGACAACATTTATTTTAGTTCCAGCCAAAGCAATACCCCATCTTGCTATTCGCGAAGAAGGGTTTGGTTTTTCTAAGATGGATTTCACTGCAGTATGATCTGTTTCTATCATAACTTCTTGTTGATATAAATAGGGACGAAAGTACTTAACAAATTCTACTACTGCGAGGGTCTCTAATTCGGTTACAGAGTAATTTTTTTCTGCACCTCTTAATGATCGACTAGCAAATGCAATTGGATGTTCAAGTTCATCTTTTCCAATTTGAGACAATACAGCGCCAATTCCTGTGTAAGATGCGTCTGTCTGTAATATAAATGGTCTTGTAAAATCTGGATGACTTAATATAGGGGCTTGAATTAGTTTTTCCTTCAAAATTTGATAAGCGGATTCCTGGTCATCTTTCCATTGAAACTGATTTCCCTTCCTAAGTAATTTAGTCAAAGGTTCAGCAATTTTAGAACAATTTGAGATAAATTTTCGATAATAGGAAATTAATCCAAGAAATGATTTAGTTTCTTTTACATTTGTAGGTCTAGGCATAGCTTTGACTGCTTCCACTTTCTTCTCATCAGGTAGGATTCCTTTTTCTGATATTTTATACCCTAAATATGTGGTTTCATTGTACGAAAATTTACATTTTGTTAATTTTAACTTAATTTTCCCATTATTTAATCGTTCAAGGAGTGTATTAGTCCTTTGAATCATTTCATCATGATTTTGGGCGAAAATTAATATGTCATCTAAATATACTAAACATATACTCCATTGTAAGCCAGATAAGACAATGTCCATTAAGCGTGAAAAAGAAGCTGGGGCATTACATAAGCCAAATGGGAGATAATTAAATTCATATAAACCAATGGGTGTATTAAAAGCGGTTTTTTCCTTGTCTGTTTCGGTAATAGGAATAGTATAGTATGCATTTGATTGGTCTAATGTAGTAAAATATTTCATGCCATTAAGTGTATCTAATATATCGTCAATTCTTGGTAATGGGTATACGTTTTTCTTAGTAACATCATTTATACTGCGAAAATCTATGCACATTCGATGTGTGCCATCTTTTTTCCGAACTAAAACAACATTAGTAGACCATGGAGAAGTACTTGGGCGTATTATTCCTTTACTTTCTAGTGTTTTAACTTCATTCATAATTATTTCTTTTTCTTTTGGGGAAGTCCGAAAAGGATGTTTTCTTATAGGGTCGTTTTCGGCTGTATCTATTTCATGTTCAATTAGTCCTGTTCTCCCTACGTCCATTTCTCCTATTGCATAGAGACTCGGAAATTTTATAAGCACATTTATGATTTCTTCACGTTCTCTTTCACTCAAGTCTGGAGATATGTCAGCATTTTGGCGAATCCATTGCTCTATGTTTTCAATTGCAAGAACGTTTGAGTCATTTTCCATTAGCGTGTCGACTTTATTGCTTTCTGTATGTATATTTACGACACCTAATTTTATGTTGGGGTATAAGCAAATGCTAGATGAAGTAGGATTCATTATTTGAATAGGAATCATGCCATTTGGCAACACAGTGCATATAGAATGAGCTAAATAGAGGTTTCTTTTGTCCTGTGTTCCATTTGGAATGAAAATAACGGTGTCAGTCGGTTTATAATTTTGCGATATTCTTCCATAGATAGTTTGTATAGAACGCGGAGGCACTATTTCATGCTCAATTATTGTTACATTGCTTCGATTTTCTGGGGAATTATAATACATACCTTCACATGGGATATATAATTCTCGAAACCTTATTGTTGCTTTTTTCCAGTTTAGCTGTATGTTATTAAATTTTGATAGAAAATTGGTTCCCAAAATAAGATCTGACGAACAGTTTGGTTGTATATAAACTAAGACTGTTTCATTTACATCGTGAAATGCTATTGAAATTATAACCGATCCTATGATTGGTATTTCTTGTCCATTAGCAGCTATTGGCCGTACAAAAGTTCCATAAATATTCAAATTAGGGATTCTTTCAGCAATTTTTTGATCTAAGAGAGAAAATACTGCCCCAGTATCAATGAGGGCTGTGACTTCAATGCAGTTGTTGAGAATCACTTTAATGTGAGGGGTTCGTTTAGGAATCTGACTTACGGCGGCAACAGTAACGTTAGAATCATCAATATTTTGTTTTTCTGAATTTTTAGTCCAAAAGACCTTTTTTCTCGAATTTTTTGACATTGATTTATTTTTTGAATTATGACATTTTGTTTTTGGTTCATTATGTTTTAAAAGGTTCCAAAGCGTGTTTCCAATGGACTCAATGGGTGGAGAACTCGAAGTAGTGGGCAAAACAGAGGTGTAAATTCTCGAACGTTTCCGAATTATATATAAATATGCAAAATACCCAATTACTGCGGTCACAAGAATCAATAAAATTAAATTGATTAAAAGTTGGATAGGTCCTTTCAATAAAGTTCTGAAATTTGAGGTAAAACTAGATTGAGTTCCAGTAAATAAGTGTTCTAGGGCATTTCCAGCCCCTTCTAATGTATTTTTGATTCCAATTCCGACTCCTGCTAATGTGTCATAAAGTGCCCCGGGTTGGAGGGCCATCTGTGATGTATATTGTATCAGACGATTTATAGTTTTCTCTAGATGTTCAGTTTTATATAAATAATTTCGGAAAAGGCCAAAAGTGGGTTGACCAGCAGCTAAGCGATCATGGAAGACAGCCGGTGTATTAAATTGAAAGAGGGAGGTAGTGTCTTTCCAGTTTAGTTCGACAGGAATTTCACTAACATGAATCATTCCCATATTAGTTATCCATTTATCTTTATAACGGAAAATTTCAATTTTTTTATGTAAACAATTTACCGTTTCCGAAAAATGCACTAGATCAGATCCACCAGGTAAAACAAACCATACTTCCTTTTCATATTCTACCGGGAGATATTTATAGCATGTATCATTGATTTTATGGTCCATATAAATTTTAGTCGCATTAATTTTTTTACATCCCCATATAGTCAAGGCCTGGCCGGTAAAATCGGCCACTATATCTGTACGTTGAAAGAAAGCTCGGGCTCCTACTGTTGGGTCAATATATAATAATTGCCAAATAACGTCCATATGTCTTTGGAGACTATGACAAAGTTCGATCCAAATTCTTCGAAAATTAGATATTTCTTCTTGGAGAAGCCTTAATTCTAAATAGTTCAATTTTAAATTAACTGGGTCAAAATCAATTTGAGCGACCTTTTTATAAATTTTTGGTACACTTGGGCTCCGTAAGGGTTCCATTTGGGCTATTTGAACTATTACTCCTTGCTCTGAACTGTATACATCTAACAAATCACTACACTTTGTATATTTTTCTTTTATTATAAACGCACTCTGCAATTCATCTATTACTACATAAGGATAACTTAAAAGTCCATTATAGGTGCCATGGGAAGTATATGGACAAATTTCTTGAAATATTTCGCCATTCCAAATAAAAGTGCTTTCCAAATTTTTGCATTTTCCATAAATAGGTCTACATGAACTTAAATCACCAAGATCAGATATAAGATTATCTCCGTCCCAACTGGCTACTTGGCCTTCTTCAATTACAAAATTTGAAACTGATGTACATACGTCACGGCAACACCACGAAAATCGAATATTTAGGGTTAAATCAGTGGTCAAAAATCCATGGGGATCTCTGATTAATTTATGATTCATATAATTTTTCTTATCGTAAGAATCTTTACAAGCATCATAGGGTACAGGCGTAATAGTACTTTGATCAGAAATTATTCCTTTTGAGCCGAAAAATCCCATATTAGTACAAACAATTCGGGAAACTATCATACATTTTATGGCAGGAGTGTTTTTAGGTTGAACGCGAGGTATAAATACGGTAACATTTTTCTTGATTGGTTTACTTAGGGCTCCTCCGGGTAAGGTGCAACGAACAGAACGGGGTAAACTAACGGGATGACCGCTTCTACTTGTTCCGCAGATTTGAAATTCCCCTTCCCCAAGTGCTGTGGGTGCATAACACATAAAAACACATAGCAACAATGTGATGACTATCATAAAATTAACTGCACTCTTTCCTTTAATTCGCTTTTCCACCTTAGCATTACGATTCGTTGTCTGATAGGTCTGCAAATGCACAGAACATAAACTTCTATTCATCACAAATAATTGGGGAAACGAAAATTGAAATGTGGGAAAAAAATTAGCTTGTTGACTTTGGGAAAATAATTTTCTCAATGGAAAAAGATGCAGATTGGCAATATTTTTGGAGAATGAATAAAATAAATTTATAATTTGTTCATAGCAGCTGTGGCTAATAGATTCAAGCAAAATATAATGTTTTAATTTAACTTTGATAACTTTTAAATCCAGACGCATATAATAAAAGCAATGGCGAGTCAATAAACACATTTCAAAAATATATGCATAAATAAAGGAATACAACTCAATAATAATAGATTTAAAATTATTTTTGAATTCTGAAAGTTTATCAATTTGCATAATACAACATAAGTGCAAATAGATATTTGATATCTTGTTCGTTATATAATTCAATGTAAGGCTTTTGTGATTTCTAATAGATTTTATAAAGAATAATTTAGTCGTAAAAGTAAAAACTAAAAAAATAATTATCAGTAAAGAAAATGGTTCACCTGAATATTCGTGGCGGTCCCATTTAGTGCTCGTTGATGGCGTTTCCTCATCCTTCTTCATGCCGTCACGGTCATATTCTTCGACGGATGACTTTTCTTTCTTTTCCAATTTGGGTATTTTTACGACGGGCGGCATGCTTGCTGGACGGCAACGCTTGCGACTAGCCGTTGTCTCATATTCAGCCTGATTTCCGTGTACTGGGCAAGTTGTGCATGTGCATGGGGAGCGAACTTCAAAATCGAATAATGATCGAATAGGATTCGAATTCGGCCAGCCTAAAACATTCATATTAGGTGAATGCAGCACATTCCAGCGGCCCTCAAATTCGTTTTCAACGGCGGACATATATGAATCAGTCTCCGGTTCTAAATTTAAATTATTTAATGGTTGTCCAGCCGAAATGGTCGAATCGATAGGATAACCATTATGGCCCCATAAAACTAGAGCCGGATAACCTTGCGGATCATTGTGGCCGCACGTATAGCCATCATTTTCTTCATCACTCGAACTATTCAAATCGGGAGATATGATTTCTGGCTCTCGAAAAACGTCGTCCAAATAGTTGTTGATGTCGTTGATTCTCTGCTCATACATAAATTCATCTCGGTTCGTTGGAGCCTCTCTATCAGCGAAATCGCGCCGTAGGCCTGGAGCTAGGCCATCGATTTGAAATGATTCAGTGGGTGTTGGAGATGGAGAACGAGAATGAAATGGGGGCTCGCCTTGATTTAAATTTTCTAAATTTGTGCCAGAAAACTTCGGCGGCGGTGAGGCAGGGCTGTCAGGGATGGCATTTGACGAGTCTGTGGTTGGACAGGATATAACATTTACTTGAGTATTTATTTGAGTATCAGGAATAATGGGGGGTAGAAGTGCTTCGTCTTCTACATCCAAAAAACTCAAATTTCCAGGAGGTTCATCATTATGATTTTCTGCAGTAATATAATGATTTATTTTCCTTTTAGATTCATCAAGATTTGGAGAAAATCGTACGGTTCGATTGTTTTTTAATGTAGAATCAGCAGATTTAACTCGATCGTTTATGGGGGTAGTAATTTGAGGAACCACATCATTTCTGCCCGTATTATATGCACGATTATTATTCCTATTTCCATGTATAATCTGTGCATTATAAACATTACTATTTCTTTGCGACAAATTATCTCTATTACCGATAGAATTACTATTACGATTATTAAAATTTTGATAATCTCTACGATTTCTATAAGAATTATTAATATTACCATTTCGAGTTATCGGGCAATCGCGGGGATAATGTTGGCCTGATTCGCCACATTTAAAGCAAGTGATGTGCGGTCCAATTGGCCGCACACGATTCGCATAACACACATCTGCAGTGTGATTCCGACGGCCGCATCGCCAGCAGGTTGGAGAACCAATACTTTTCGATAACATATTTTTAATTTGTTGTAATTCTTTTTCCATGGCTATCCGATCTATAGATGGTGAGATAGATAAATTATACGCATGAGAGCTTATGGGTGGAACGGGATATTCTTGTATGGACTCCCGAAAAATTTGCTGCTCAGTATACGTAGCTCTTTTTATTGCATCAGCAAGAGTAGAAAATTCTTGATATTTTATTCCTTCATAAATTTTCGGATTTAATCCTCGTATAAAAATTGGTTTTATGATAGATTCACGATTATTTTCCGAAAGTTGGGGGTAAGCAGATCTTGCCAATTTCTTTAATCTCTCGGAAAATTCCAAAACGGCTTCAGTTTTCCGTTGCCTTGCGTCGTATATCATTCCTTGGTATATATCAGAATCCCGGCCCTCCGGAAATTGCTCCTTTAGTGCTTCTATTAACTCTGCATACGTTGGTTCACGAAGAGTTTTAAGTACATTAGATAAGGTTGCTAAAGCGGTTCCGGTCAGGTTGGACTCCAGGAATGCTAATTTATAGGCAGTATCGGCATTTGAGACTCCTTGAAGAGTCAAATATTTCTCATATTTTTCCAGCCAATCTCGAAAAGATTCTCCAAACGCACCAGAAAAAGGTTTTGGAGGTCTACTGCTGATAAGGGTGCCTAACCGTAAAAGAGGGTCTCCTATGATACCTGGGGGTTGATTACCATCCCTTACAGTTTCTCTGAGCTGTTTCACTTCTTCAGTTAGAGGTTCGGCAAAGCCTTCAAAAGCTTTTTTTAAAGCAGCCTCAAGTTGAGCTGGATCGGTAACCATACTTCTTGTCACTGGTCTACCAGATTTTTGTATTAAAAATTCTTTAAAAGGTTTTAACGAACTTTCTGGAAAAACGCTGGTTTTTTGTAAAATTTCTGTGGCTTGAAAAGAATCAGTGGGTATGAAACCTTGTTGGGACGTACAAGGTGTCTCAGAAAACAATCTAGATCTGCGAGGAGGAACGGGAGGTCGAGTCTCTGCCCTGGGGGTACTGTGAGCTCTTGGGGTACGAAAAGTACTTTGAAAAAGTGAGTTAAGAAAATTTTGATGAGCGTCAAGAGTACTTTCGAAAGCTTCAAGAGCTTCAGACTGCGATAAATGTTCCAAATTATCTTCACTTTCACTAATTTTATCGTCAGAATTAATAGATTCCGTATTACTCTGATTAGAATCTATTTTGAAAATTCGTTCTAATAAATTTTGTTAAATAGATTCCGTATAACTCTGATTAGAATCTATTTGAGAAATTCGCTTTATTATTTTAACTTTATTTTTCACGCTTCCAATTTCAATTTCGCGTTTTTACGCTTTATAATTAATAATAAACAAAGGTTTACTGAAGACCTGGCCAGTATCTATCAGCAAAAATAATATAAGGGTACCCAACGGTGCTATGTATAGTCACCGCCACGCGCGCTCAAAGGAAAAAAATTACGGAAAACCTTTCAAATATAATTTATTCAATTGTGTTTTCACCTCGTTTCTAGAACGTAAGGATATATCCACAAGGTCGTATTTTCACCTCATAATTTACGTAGGAATATATCTACGACAGTGTTACTTCGTTGCGTGATTTCCTTAGCCCCTAATAAGGACTCCACAACTTATTAACACCAAATTCGATAAATTCCTAATAATATGTATAAATTTAGGAATTTACGCCGTAATTTTTTAAAGGGAAGACGTGGTTAGAAGGTAAAACATATAAAACTTCCAGGGGATTAAATAAATTCCACTATGTTTTTCGAAGCTAAAAGCGAATAAATTTCTTATTAATTTTATGGATTTCCTCGCAGTCAATAATTAATTTATTACTAATAAGTATTTTAATTATGGGGGTTCAAAAGATAATCCAATATTTTTAAGCCATTTTTTTCAAGATAGAACGGACAATCCCACCGCTGCCACCACAATTAATGTCACGTTACGTACTGCGTTAATTATCATAATATTTGGGGGTGATTTTATTGTTAAATCATTCACAGCAAAAAAGTATAATATGCAGCTATTAACTAATTAAACTTACAGTGCGTAAGATAAATTCAAAAAAACAACGCAGACGATGACACGCGACGATAAGCGGGATTCTTAAAATGTCCGAAGCCGAAAGCGGCTATACAGCGTTATTAGAATAATTAATTCCGAATAAATACAATTAACGACGCAGATGGAATTAGGTCAACGGATAAACTGAGCGCTTATCTATGGTGATATAAGTTTTTATATTTTTTGTCTTGGGGGTGTGATTAGCTAACACGTGACTTTTCCTATTGGCTGTTCATTAGCTAGATTTTCAGATTCTAGATTATGATTGGTGGTTTTAAAATAGGCCAGTGAATTGCGTCATTGATATCCATATTTTGTTCATCATGTAGATTATATGCAAATTCCTTTCTGGGCCCAAAATTCACATACTTTCAACATAATTCTATTTATTTTATGTAATAACAGGTGTTGTCTGGTATTAGTGCGTATTTTGTATTGAATTCAATGGATATTACGGGGGTTTCTTAGGGTTCAAAAGAATTAAATATACTTTGAGTGGGACTATGTAGATTTTGCGGAGGGTCATGTGTTTCGAAGGAAATGTATATACTTTTCATAAGGTCTGTGTAGTTTTTATGTGAGGTTTCGTCTTTTTCAGGAAATTAGTATATTTTGTAAGTAGGTCCTGTTGATTTAATATGAAAACAATTGCTACTCGATTAAAGGAGTATATTTTGAATGTATTCACGTGGATTTGATAGAAGATTAGCCTGGGTGGCTGTTTGGGGTCATCTGGCGCTCTTAACCATAGGTGTATGGATTAAAGATAAATAACATCAAGTGATTTGATTGATACTTAAATTCCAGACCGAAACTAAAAAAAGACGAAGCAATAAATATAATTTTGACATTTAAAAATAAAAATTTAGTATACTTGCGTGGTTAAGATACTTACATGATATAAAATTTAAATAAACGCGAAAACACGCATTTTAACAAAAAACTACTAAAAATTGAGTTTTCCAAATTAAATAAAACTGCAAATTTTCGCTTTTCGTGACATTACCTGCAACTTAGCAAAAACCACATTTATATGTTACTAAGAATAAGAAAACCAGCGGTTGCTGCAGGGGCAGCAATACCCGACTATGTGCCTATCAATCTCATTGGTAAAACTTTTTTTCAAGCAAGTAAAGTGCTTTTAGGAGGTCAATTAGTATTTGACAGCTCTGACAAATACGCTTACAGGGCTTATTTTGAAACCGAGCTTAATTTTGGATATGATGCAAAGCATTCTCACTTACAGACAGCCTTGTACTTTCACGAAGGTGGAGGTGATGTTGACACAAAAGACAATGAAGCATTCAAAAAGCGGTCAAAAATGTTTAAGGATGAAAACATTGTAGAAGTTTTAGCTCCACTGCACATTGACATGTTTTCACAAGATAGATATTTGCTTAATTTTACCAATTTTCGGCTAGAATTACATAGAAATAGCAATGCTTTTGTTTTGCAGTGCTTTGAGGATTTAAATTTAGAACTACAGGTCCTACAAATGAAATTTTTCATTCGAAAAGTTGAGGTTTTGGACAGTGTAAATCTAGCCCTTGAACAAACAATGCAATCGTGTACTGCAAAATATCCCATAAGGAGAGTGGCTATGACCAACTTGCATTTATCAAATCCAGCAAGAGAAACGCCTAATTATACATTGTTTACTGGTCAGCTCCCTTGGCGTATTGTATTTGCATGTGTTGAAGGCAGTGCTTATTGAGGTAATATAGAAAAATCACCATTTAATTTCAAGCCTTTTAATATAAATGATGTAAAAGTAACATGTGGTGGTGTAACATTTCCTGCTTACCCACTCAGCATTTCATTTAAACATGATAGATACCTACAAGCTTTTAATCAAATGTTTGAAGCATTAGATTTAGGGCGTGAAAGTAATTTTATTAGCAGAGCTGAATTTAAAACGAGTCACTGTTTTTTTGTGTTCGACCTGACTCCTGATGAAGATGATAGTGGGCATTGGGATTTAATCCACGAGGGTACAACCAGCATTCATATAAAATTCAGTGGTAATTTGCCCGATTCAGGTGTTGAAATTATTATATATGCTGAATTTGACAATTTGATAATGATTGACAAAAACCGTAACACTTTTCATGATTATAACGCATAAAACATGAATACTATTGAAATGATTGAAATCCTTAAAGCTGCTTTTCAAAATCGTACATTTTTAGGTGTTTTCGCATTAGACCTTGTACCTCACATTAAGAGTTACCCTGCTGCCCTTGTAGTGAACCTAGATGATAGCAATCAACCTGGCTCCCACTGGGTTGCCCTCTATTTTAATCACAAAGGACACTGTGAATATTTTGACAGCTATGGACGAAGACCATTTGAGCTCAAAGAGTATATACAGCATAATGCAAAAGCTGACACATACAATAATGCAGAAGTTCAAGGCATATTTAGCATTTCATGCGGCCACATGTGCATCTATTTTCTAGTTTGCGTGCACAAGGTATTTCATTTAAGAAAATTGTCACATCAATGCAACATAAAAAAATCTATAAATACTTTAATAAACTTAAGTTGTAAACATGGATATGAAACAATTTTACCTTACTCTTCCAAGCAATTCACAAGAAACAAATACTGCAGCCACATTTGTTACCAATCTGCCTAGACAAATTGTATTAAATGGTGAGTGGGAGGTTGGTTTAGTAGAAATAATTTATGCAAATACATGGCACAATGTTTCCGAGGAGCAGAATATGATACAATTTTATGATATAAAAAACAATGTGCGACAAAAATTGCTTATACCTCGAGCAAGGTATTTAAATATACACGATCTCATTCAAGCCATCAGGAATGGAATAAAAACGATTGGCTCAATAGATAAATTTGATTACATGCAATACATTGGCATTAAGTATGATGAAAATAGAAAATTTTGTCATCTGACAATAAATTCTGAATATATTCAAAGTGTGAAGCTTACAAAGCATTTAATGTATATGCTAGGATTTCTAGAGAGCCAGCTTGGCAATATAGATTATACCGTTAAGAAAGAATTGAACATAGTTGCGCACCATTTGCCTGACATGCTAGGTGGAATGCATAACTTTTATGTATATTGTGATATAGTTGAGCCTCAAATTGTTGGAAATATTTTTGCGCCGCTCCTGCAGGTTGTGAATATAGAAGGAAAATATATGGATATTGTTAATCACGCATATATTAGTCCACATTATATACCTGTGCTCAAAAAATTATTCAATACAATTGAAGTGAACATTAAGAGTGATCAAGATAAACCTGTGCCTTTTGAGTTCGGAAAAACTATCGTAAAACTACATTTTAGAACAACTTAGGTAGACTCATCCGCCTCATAAATCACTTCAACTTTTTGGAAACAACTTGAATCGCGCATGTGGTTAATGCATCGGACTGTAATTCGCTCTCTTCATAGTTTGACCCTCAGTGATCCATACCTTTTTCTTTTCCCAAAGGTAGCCAAAGGCGGACCTTTGGGCAAGTGGCCCTGCAAAAAATGCGGGGGCAGCCGACCTGTAATGCTTAAGGATAGAGCGGCCCTGCAAGCGCGTGCGACCCCCCCTCCTTACTACTCCTATTCTTAAAGAATTGCTTTGCTAGACAACAAAATGCGCCAATAAATTTGTATCGTAAAAAATGCTTCGCCAATGCGCTTATTATAAATTCTAAACAGGCTGTGCAGACATCAAAGAGAGCCGCCAGTTGCAGAAAATGCTTCGCCAATGCTGCGTCACAAGCTGCTGAGCCAATGCGCAATATTACGCTTGTGTCACTTAGCCAATGTGCGACCTAATTGAGTCTGCTCATTATAATCATGATGTTTCAGTCTATAAATAGCCCAACAAGCAGATTAAAAAGTGGTACCCTTGTGTACAAAAGATAGGCGGCCTGTCCGTACGTTATAACATAGCGGTACCCTTGAAATGCGCGCTTACAACCCCCCCCCCCACCCTCTCTATACTACTGCTTACCATACAAAACATAATATATGCAAACATAAAAAGTAGCATAGTGCATGAAGAGAAAATATTTTGCTGTTTTTCTGTGAACAGATTGTGTAAAATGTGAGGTGGCGTAGGACAACACATCAAATCAAACACATAGACATCCCCAATTAACGTTGCTATCACAATATAGGTGCAGAAAAACCATTACAATCTGAATGTATCAGGCTTCCACCTCTCAGGAAATTAAATTTTGGCTACCACTTTGAATATGGGATATTCAAAATGGTTGTTAGAAACTCCAAGTCATGAGCAAAGTTGAAAACGCCATTTATACAACTTTGCAGTTGCAATATTTAAGTGACTGCCAAATCTGACTCAATTTATGATCTTATAAATAAACAACTGAAATTTGATAAATTCTCTGAAGGCTACCAATAATTCAACTTCTTCCATAGGTCCTGCTGACACTTTAAACAATTTGTGCAGCATTCAAAGACACTTTTGCCATTCTCAGTACTTGTTTTCTGGAATCCATTGGATTTATCCATGTAATAACTTGCTCCTAAGACATGTAGTACATTAATCAAATAGTGGCACAGGTACAACATTCTTAGCAAAGTGACAAGAAGCAGGCAAAGCAGTTAATTTTTTTACTTTTGTGGGTCAATGAGGCTTCCTCAAAATATTCACAGAAACAACACTTTTTTGGGCATAAGCATAATTTTTCTAATAAGATCACTGTATCACAATGTACAGTATGCATAATTAAAGGATTATTTGCATAATTGAAGGATTATGTACATACACAAGCTCACACAGATTTTTGAGTAGGTAGATCTCAGCTGTTTCAAGGTCCAAGCTGTTTTGACAAAAGCTTGCCTTCACTTTTAGGTATAACACCTCTATTATTTAGGTTCACAATATCATTTATTGTAAATTCTTAAAAACAAATCTATCATATTGCTTGTTTAGCATATCTTGAAATTTTTAGCATGTTCTTGCAAATGTTATGCATTATTCATAAGGTTTCCACCAAGTTAGCTGAATAAGCTTCACATTGTTTGTACTGTAACAAAGCCCACGTTGTTTTCACAATACAATGAATAATTTTAGGTTTCTGAACTTTCCTGAACAACCTAGAAGGATTCAGAACATAAGACATAGCTCATTAGAAAGAACATTAAATTTTCTAGCTATTAATTGAAAAAAATTTTGAAATATGTCAGAAAATCACAGAATAATAGCTGAAAACATCACAAGCTACAGTATCACAGCCTGTCTGGCGGCCATATCGTAAACTGGAATTCTATATTAAATTAAACAAATAATATATCATTTGAGCGAGCTTTTTTTGAGCTTTCTGAAATGTGCTTAAACATTTAAAAATATGAAAAATAGCGCAAGTAAAATACATACCTTATGGGGGCAACCATATTGGAAAAAATTAAATAAAAATTGCAGAATGAACTATTTAAAAACACAAAAAACAAAAAAGGGTGAAGTTTAGAGCAAAAAATTTCTGAATATTTTGTTATTTTCCAAATATGAAACTTAACCTGTATAATGTAGTGACTAAGCAAAGTTTGAGCAAAGTTTGAGCACAAAATTATGTAAGAAATTGACTAATGATAAATATTGCATAATGATAAAAAAAATATAAGACTTAATCAGTAATTGATCCATTATGTTTGTAAGAGGAGGCAGTACCCAACTTTTCCCTAAATTCAATATTTATATGTAAGGTATTATACCTTCTGCATTGTCTACTTATCAAAATTATTTCTGAGCACAATTTTTTTTCAAAAAAATCTCAAAATTTTTCGGAACATTGTGCAAAAAGTACTTAATTATTTAAATTTTGAGCACTTGCATCAAAGCTTAATGCATTTGATGCAATTCAGTGGTGGCGGATCTAGGATTTTATGGCATGATAAAGTGGTGTGGCGGAATCAAAATTTTCTTTTGAAAAAAGTTTAAAATTTTCGAGAAAATTTGTCTATTCTGCTTGAGCAGCAATTTTTCACCATCTTCTGACAGGCGAATTTATTTCTGATATGTGAATTCATTAATGATGCAAAAAAGGTTGGAATATTCAGTTGCTTTTGGGTCAACAAGAAAATAAATAAATCAAATTAATCATCATTCGCCAAAAAATCCGAAGTTATAATAGCCAGAATCACTGCAAAATACATGCACATACATATCTAGTCTCCCGCCAATTATGTTAAGCTGATGAGGGCTGTTGTGTTGATCCCAAGTAAATTCGCCCTTGGACAGTGGATACAATGAATGCCTTTTTGACTAAATTTTGTTCTCTCTATTCAAATTTTTTGATATTTCTTGTACTTTTTTAAATGTTTCCTTCCAGAAAAATATAGTGTAATCAGGAGCGCCAAAAATAACGTTTACGTTGCTTAAGCATCGTTTTCAAGCCACAAAGGGACTCAAAAATTTTTGACATTCCTCTCTAAATTTACCAAGCTCCTCATTTAATCATAGGCCACAGGTCCCCTGACTCTGATTATAGTTTGTAACAATAATATCAAGTTTGTAACAATAATATCAAAGTGATCTACATTACAAACAAGCAAAACTCAGAAAATGTAGTGCATAAAAGTTTGCGTACGTGAAAAAAACGCCTACCTCATCATCCAGACCAGAGGAACTAGCGTTTTTGCTTTTGATAACTTTATGAGCTTTTGCAATATTGAATCAAGCCAATCATACCAAACGGCCTTGACGTCAATGTTTGTTAAGCAGAAAAATTCTTTGAGTACCTGATGGATCATAAATCAACTTAAGGAACTAATTTGATGCATATGACTGCACAAAAATTTGGGTAGGGTCCCATGCAATCTGGGCGTTAGGGTTCAAGCGGCTTAAGATTAAGCTCCCAGAAGCCAAAATACCCAACAAGAAAATGCCACAGAATTTCATTTTTTAAATTTTTTCTGCTTTTTTGGCATTTTTGATGTCAATCCATAGAGCTTGACAAGAAACGTTCAAAAATGGTGAGCACCATATGTGGGCAGCACCAAGATTCTAGGGGGGGGAAGAAAATTTTTTAAAAGTCAAATTTTTGGCCTCAAAACAATGCTATGGCAAAAAAACATTATTTTTGAACGTATCTTGTTTAGCTCTATCAATTTTCATCAAAAAAAGCAAAAAATTTAAAAGAAATAAAATTCTGGGGGATATTGTTGGAAATTTGTCATTTCTTGTTGGGTATTTTGTCTTCTAGGGGGTGTATAAACCCCCAACCCCCCATGCCCACGTTTGGTGAGCACCTTTTTTGAGGCCAATATCCGACTTTTGAAAAAATTTTGCACCCCCAGAACTTTCGAGCTCCCACCTTTGGTCCCTGGCCATTTTTTACAGGAGTAAATGGTCATCTATTTCTGGTCAAAAAATAATTCAATTTTTCTCACAAAAAACGTGGTATAAAAATTCTCTGGCATTGGGAGAAGGGGCAACCAACTTTGGATGGGGTGGAGACTGGGGATCACCCATTTCTGGTTACATGTTGATGCAAAAAATCATTCAAAAATCATCTTTCCTATCCTGACTTTATCATTTATTAAATGAATAACCCAATCAAATAATGTGCTTCTTAAATTCAGGTTACAAAGCTAATGAGAGTAGTGCAAAAGTAAAAAAATTAGCACAGCAGAGCCCAAAATTATAAAATAACTTAATGATTAAAACATTTTTGTGTTTCAACTTGATGTTTCAAATCTATGAATCCTGCCAACTGAATGGTGAATGGAATTTTGGCTTACTCAGCTACATATATAAGTAAGCAATTCACTCGCAAAATGCTTAATTTTGAGATCAGTATTTCACAAACAAATCAAAGCGACGACCATTTAAAACATTTACATCTTCAATTTGACTCGTAATATTGAGTCTACGCTGGACAAGGTTAAACTCATCAGTGCTTTGACTTTTTCATTATCAAAAGGAAGGCGAATGACCTAAAAAAATATCATTATAAACAGGCTTCATTTGACTTGTACATACATACATCATATATACACCGGCTCAAAATTTTGGATAAGGACATGATCACCTTCAGGGATGGGTTAAACAGGAGAGATGACCTCCAATTAATTGACCAAAAGTCACAAAAGCATATGAAAAAACCTCCTTGACCCCCAAACCAATCTTATAGATTGCCTCCCTTCCTATGGCTGCTCCTTGACCCACCTCCTTATGGTTCCTTTCCCTAAGACTCCTTTAACTCCTACTCCCTTACTCTAAGGCTGCTCCTTGCCTCGCTCTCCCCAAGACCACTATATAAGACTGGTCCCTGCCCCTTGACTGCCCCATGACCCGCTATACCCCAAACCAATCCCTAGGATGGCTCGCTTCCTATGGCTGCTCTTTGACCCCATTCCTTATGGCTCCCTGACCAACTCCTATCCCTAGGGCTGCTCCCTGACCCCAACCTTATGGTTCCCTGACCCACTACTTTCCCTAGGACTGCTCCCTCAACTCGCTGAAGCAAGCTACTATGCTGAAGCAGGCTACGGAATGTATTCCAGCAGGTATATTCAAGGTTATCTTGATCTCATCAAATTTTGGAAAGTAGTTATCTTCTTATCAATTTCTAGAAGCTAGTAGAGCGAAATTTGGAACAAGAGCAAATAAATCACCTCTTTGATCAGGTAATCCATGTTGCCTATGTGGTGATCAAATATTTACTTGCTAATTTATTATTATTATTATTATTTTCAAAGTTTTTGTAAAGTGAATTTGTCATTTTCTTCTCCTTAATTTCTGTTATCAATCAGGGGAATCAGTGAACATATAAGTAAAATCAAAAAGAAACAAATTTTTTGTTTTTATTAGGAAATGGTCATTTTTCAAAACCTGCAAATGCAGTTGCAATTGGCCGAATTAATGGCCGATTCTCAAGTGTGGTTCATGGCACCTACCGATTTGGAGCAGCTGAATTGTCCGCTATGTCTTGGCGACATTTGAATTGATGTGCCGGCTGTTTTTTTGCATTGCGGGCACACATTTTATTTGCAGTGTTTGGAGGAGCCCAGCAAAATGTTAGATTTTATTTTGAGTTTGTTTTGCTTGAACAAATGCGCATTTTGTTCAGGTAGTATCAAAGACATGATGCACTATTTGTCATACGAGCCAATTTTGGCTGTGGGCGGAAATGCAAAAAAATGCTAAAAGCAGCAATTTTCGCACAGTTTTTCTCAAAGAGCTCCTTGGCTTTTATGATTTAGGCTTAGCACAAAACGGAATCAGAAAGCTCGTTCATTTTTCTATCTGTCTATATATGTTTTAAATGAATTTTGTAACTTTTGTTTCAGTACTTTTTTCTTTTGAAAATGTCTAATCCTGACTGTGCAAAAGATAGGACAGAAAATGGGAAGGGTTTAACAAATCATTGACAACTTTTAATTGGCTGATTACTTCGAAAAGCATTGAGCAGTTCCTTGTAGATAAAAGAAAGGCGGTTCAAACGCTCTAGGTTCCAGTGTAATTGCTTGAAATATTTGTCGTTACCATTGCCTTTGAAAACAAAAAAATATTTTGACAAATCAGAATAAGGCATATAAGCCCGCCCCATTTTACTGGCTTGTGCATACATGCAACAAACGTTATATGCGCAACACACTGGTCTATTGTCCATGTGTACATACATACATACGTTAGGTTTGTAGGTATTGTTCAAGTATACATGCGTGCAAAACGTTTTTGATACAATATAAATGCCTATACATAGGTTACCTATATATATATATGTTCGGATTATATGTAGATTTGCTAAGTATGCACAGTGTTAGTGAGCCTGAAATATTCCAACAGACTTCAGTAAATTTACAAATAACTTATATAGAGTGAAACTGAACGCCTTTAGTCATTGCTAAATATTTATTTACCTATTTGCACACATGCAAGTGCATAGATTGGCATTCTGAGCATTATTAATTAAAAAATAATTGTTCTTGCTCTTAATATGCAAAGCCAGGCATGTAGCTGTGGGGGGAATGGGCAGTCCGGATCCTCCCAAATTCAGGAAAAAACGGAAAATAGGACTTTTTACACATTATTTTGTTCTATTTTTGGCTTAGCCCCCCCTCCAAAATTGGTGTTGGTCCTCCCAAAATAGGAGGGTTAGCTATGTACCTGTGCAAATCTACTATGAGGCCTAAACCATGTAAGAGCATTTCAGTGTAAAAGAAGATAGCATTTAATTAATTTATAAAGAATGATCAATCACTGATTATTAAAGCAACCACATCATTTTGACAACTAATACATTTGCTGAAATTTCAACAATAAATATCAAATGAGTATTTATTTATTTTTATAATACACTGACTTAATTCATTATTACGTTTAATTTGTTTCGATTCTTAAAGGTGCAATCAATTTATTTAAATTTTGATATTGCTCTTAGATATGTGTGGTGTCAATTTAAGTCAAGCTCAATTTACATTCACTGATAAATAGAAGGGTTTTCAACTTTATTGGTCAAGTTTTGACCCGTAAAATAATTAAATCAGCGTTAGAATGCAAAATAGAACTAGAGACAATCAGTTTCTTTCACATGTATAATGCAGTCTGCAACTTTTATCTTGAGCCAAAAATCGTTCAATTTTTTTTGTTGCTACAATGAACTAAATAATAACTATCATACTGCCTAAAATACAATATCTTTGTGCTAGTTTTGCAGGATTAAATTTTCTATCCCTAAATTCTCAATAAACAATTAAGAAGAATTAACTTCGCTCTTTTGCTAATTTCTGATACATTGCGTTTTAGCTGTGAAGTTCATTTTTGATGCGTCCCAGGAGCACTTTTGGGAAAATTGAGCCCGCTCTATCATTCAATTGTTTTATTCTGACCGGCCAACTTTCTTTTCATCCAATTGGCCAACATTAGATGCATCTTGTGCATTTTATTTATTGGCAGGTACAAGTAAAGTGCCTATATGTATACTGTGGACATATGCTTGCTGTATCTTCAAGAACATACATGTATTTGTACGTAGGGTTTGAAAACAAGACTAATTTTATGCACAAAAAGTTTTGCTGGCTTGCCGATCTCAGTTTGACTGAGGATGTAAAAATTATGTTAATTAGATAGCAAATCAATTGACACTGTGCTACAGGCAGTGCCTTATTGTTCAATCTTCTGCGTAAAAGCATAGAAATCGAGCATTGAATTTTGACTCAAATTACTGCAATAAATTGAAACGAATTTTGACTAGACTTGACATATTAAATCAAAAAATTGCAACCAAAATTATTGTCAGTACACTGGCATGACATACAATCAATTTGCAAAATTATTTGTGTTCTGTATTTTGTTAAATTTTTTATCTAGCTCAGATCTTACAATTAGTTTCAATTGTTTCTTCCAAGTTTTTGCAAATAGCAATTAAAAAATGATTTGTAGATGTGCAACTTCCACTTGACCAGCAATTTGCCTTATTTTTTGTACAAGAAGACATGGTTTTTAAAACCATAGAATCAATGGCTCAAGCTAGCTATGATCCTACAACATTTTCTAAATTTTTTGTTCTCAGGCCATGAATTTGTTTAAGAATACAAGAAGTTCACAGCTTGAAATAAATTTTAAAACAATCATCTGCTGCAATTGATCTCATAAAGCGAAAAGCGATTTTCGTTCTTTTTTGGACCTACTACAGGTGATATCGGAATGTAGGGAAGGAGAACTATAATGATATGCACGATAAGGCTAATCTATTTTCATCTTTCTTTTAAATCTACTATAAACTTTTGGATTCATATGAGTGCAAAAGTGCAAATAAAAAATAGACTAAAAGCAATGTTAGCAATTTTAGAAAATTTAACACACAAGACAGGATAGCATTTTAATTTATCATTGATAATCAATATTAATTATGCTCGTTAATTGCTTAAGGGAATAAGAGCAGTTTTATCAATTAACAGTACTAGTTAATAATGAATAACTAATAATACATCTTTTATCTGCAAAAAATATAATTGTTAATCAACAAGTAATAAATATTGAAGTAATAAATGTTTTACACCAAACAACAATCTACTTTGTTGAGTGCTTGATTGATTTTGTTTTGAATAAAAAGGATTGAGATTTTTATTCTCTATGATCAAAAATATTGCATTCTGAAACAGAAAATGCCTGCATTTAATGTCTATTACACAAACTCAAGTTTATATTTAGTTTATCTATATGTGTAAGTGGACCTTTAAAATACAAAGTAATGTATTGTAATGCTGTGAGAACTTAAAGCATCTACAAAATAATTAACTATAATAAAAGAATAATAGTAGTGAGATAATTTGAACAAATAATATTGTGTGGTACTTTTCCTAAGCTTTTTCTTAATTGATTTCACTATTTGTATAATAAACTGAAGAAAATTTCCTCATGCGTTCCCTTTGCTGAAAGCAGAGTTGCCAAGTGCTCTTGTCAAAAACTCGCAATTTTCACCTCAAACTGCCCAAAACCCCTCCTCCAACCACACCTGGGATTGGGTTAGGGAGCACCCAACCACCAGAATTCAATTCTTGGTGTTTTCTCGCCATACCATCATTTTTAGGCCATTGTTTTACTTTCAAAAGATCTTGCATCCCAAGAATTTTGGTGCAGCCCACCTGTGCCCACAAGCAATAGTTATGCTTTTAGCGCAAAAAACTTTAATTGTTAAAGAAATGCCTCTAACCGCCTCAAAAAACCCAAAATGGGGGAGAACACTCAACTTGGCAACCCTGAAAGCCCAGCAAGATTTTTATTTGGTTATCGGAGTGAAATATCAAACTATCAATAACGTGGACGGGGGCAAATCCGCCCAGCTATGTATGTATATAATGCATATTGCATAAAGTCATGTATTATTAGTTGACTGACAATGTGTAAATGAGTAGCGCTGGTACAGATAAACCAGCCATGTGACACAATGCTTAAGAAAGCATTAAAAAGATAGGCATATTTCCATTGATCAAAAATTCAATTTTCAGCAAGAGAGGCAGGGCAGATAAAATCAATACAAGTCATTGCTCTGATAGCCAAAATTTTTTGTATGACAAATAGTGCAATATGGACCCCAATAAATTTCTCTTTGTCCATTGACTGACTTGTTTAAGATTCATGGTTTGAATAGTTTTTACTGCCCCTTGGTTTTGCAGTCACTGCAGATAAAACCGAATGTTCCAGCAGAGTCAATGGGGTTGGTACTTAATGTTAAATTGCAAAATGAATGATTGTCAAAAGAACTAAGCCTCAACCAGAAGGGATCAGCTAGCCAGGTACTCCCACTCAAGTGGGGTAAAATCAAGATAGGCGTCCTGCCCAACTGGTTGTGGCTCAAGTCCAAAATGTACCTATTCTGTTTTATGTCACGCTTTTCTCTGATACTATTTTGCTGCATTTCATTCCAGTGAAAAATTGTTTTTTTTTGTTCACTACATTCACATTTTAAAATAAACTTTCATTCCATGACAGTTTTAGCACAATTGCTCCATATAACCGTATATACAATGCTTACTTTTTCTTGTAGAGAAATGAATTGCCTACAAACATGCAGGCATTTGGAGTTTTTTAATATATGATGAGAAAAATTAAAAAGCTGTGAATAAATGGTCATTTTTTATGCAAAAACCAATTTCTGCAATAACTTTCAAACAAATCAATATTTAAAAAAAAGGTTTTACTTGTTTGACGGCTTCAAAGGTATCTACTGGCTAATAAATGGTACAACCTTTGTTATAAAAGTGTCTTTGAGAAAGCTGTAATAGAATAAGACATGCAAATTATCGATTTTTTTGACCATTCCAAGTTTGGAGATATCTAGCTGCCATTTCATGGTTTTTCAACACCCAAAGCTGGAACTTGGCTTTCTTCTATTTTTTGATGGCTCTATCATCTGAATATAAATTTATTATGATGGGTCAAGCCTAAGTAGGTTAGATTGCACTTGCAGCAAAATATACAAATGGGAATGCGTTCGACCAGGGAATCCATGTTGCCTAATGCGGTAATCAAATATTTAATTGCTAATTTATTATTATTATTATTTTCAAATTTTTTGTCAAGTGAATTTGTTATTTCCATCTCCTTGATTTCCGTTATCAATCAGGTGGATCAGCAAACATATCAGTAAAAGCAAAAAGAAACAAATTCCTTGTTTTTATTAGGAAATTGTCATTTTTCAGAACCTGCTAATGCAGTTGCAAATTGGCTGAATTAATGGCCAATCCTCTAGTGTGGTTCATGGCACCTACCGATTTAGACAAGCTGACTTGTCCCCTATGTCTTGGCAACATTCCATTTGATGCGCCGGCCGTTTTTTTTGCATTGCAGGCATGCAGATTATTTGCAGTATTTGGACGAGCCCTGCAAAATTATAGATTTTATTGTGAGTCTGTTTTTCTCAAACAAATGCGCATTTTGTTCAGGTAGTATCAAAGAACCCCAATGAATTTCTCTTAATCCATTAACTGAATTGTTTCAGATTCTTGGTTTTAATAGTTTTTACTGCTCCTTGGCTTTGGAGTCACTGCAGATAAAACCGAGTGTTCCAGCAAAGTTAATGGGGTTGGCACTTAATGTGAGAATTGCAAAATGAATGATTGTCAAAAGAACTAAGCCTCAACCAGAAGGGATGCGCTAGCCAGGTACTCCCACTTGAGTGGGATAAAATAGGAGTGGCGGTTCTGCCCAACTGGTTGAGCTTAAGTTCAAAATGTACCTATTCTGTTATATGTCAAACTTTCTTCAATACTATTTTGCAGCATTTCATTCTTGTTAAAAATTGGTTTTTTTCTATGACATTCACATTTCAAAGTAAACTTTTATGCCTTTTCTTGTAGAGAAATGAATTGTCTACAAAAATGCAGGCTTTTTTGGATTTTTTTATGATGATGAGTAAAATTAAAAAGCTGTCAATAAATAGTCATTTTTCATGCAAAAACTAATTTATGCTATAACTTCCAAACAAATCAATATTTAAAAGCTTCTACAAGTTTGACGGCTTCAAAGGTATCTACTGGATAATGCATGGTACAAACTTTGTTATAATGGTGTCTTTGAGAAAGCTGTTTTAGAAAAGGACATGCAAATTATCAATTTTTTTGGATTATTCCAGATTTAGTGATATCTAGCTGCCAATTCATGGTTTTTAAGACTTAAAGCTGGACTTTGGTTTTCTTCTGTTTTTTGATGGCCCTATCATCTGAATATAAATTTGCTATGATGGGTCAAGCCAAAGTAGGTTAGATTGCACTTGCAGCAAAATATACAAATGGGACCACCGTGTCTTCTCCAAAATCATGGCCTTGTTTTTGAATTTCTGATTTTTTTTGCATTAGGTATGTATGTAACATGATCAGATTGTGCACAATACAATTTGTATTGCAATTCTCGTATGTTGTTGCATTGCTAGTTTGTAATACAAGTTGTGTATCCATTACAAGGTCATCCATGTCCATCTGTTGTTGGTTATGCATTTTGAGGGGATAGGGCCAGCACAAGTTTAAGTTGGGTGGGGAAAAATCACTTTATTTTGTTATTTCTTTTTTGTCAGTCTTTCAAATTGTTTCAAAAATGTTTTTGCAATAGGTGACTGTACAAAAACCGCACCTACCAATCCAATTGTCTGTGCTGAATAATTTTTCATTGAATTCCAAAAATACATAGCTGGGTAATGAGGGGCATTGTGCAACATTTGGAATGTTGGCTTAGCCAATTTGAAGCATTAACTGTTGCGCCACTGCCCGCCCAACCAAAATTTTTAGAAAGGCTTGTCCTGCCCCATAGAGAAAAAGAAGAAAAAACTGCTTAAAGCATGAGTAATTGAAACTATAAATTATCGCTAATTATTCTAATCAACAATTCAGATACAGTCAAAAAGCAATATAAGTGATTGAAACAACTTTTGCCCCAAATCTAATATGTTGAGCAAGAATATGGCATTAATTTTAGGTATACTGTCAATGTAGGTGCTAACGGCATAGGGGCCAAATAACAGCATTGGCCAGAGTAGACTACAAGGAACTGCTGACGCAAGCTGTGAATGTATTCCAGCAGGTATATTCAAGGATTATGTTGATCTCATCATATTTCAAAAGTAGTTATCTTCTTATCAATTTCTAGAAGCTAGTAAAGCAAAATTTGGAACAATAGCGGATAAATCATTTATTTGACCAGGGAATCCATGTTGCCTATAGGGTAATCAAATATTTACTTGCTAAGTCATTATTATTATTATTTTCAAATTTTTGTAAAGTTAATTTGTTATTTTTGTCTCCTTAATTTCGGTTATTAATCAGGGGAATCAACAAACAGATCAGTAAAAAAGCGAAATGAAACAAATTTTTTGTTTTTATTAGGAAATGGTCGTTTTTCAAAGCCTTCAAATGCAGTTGCAATGGCCAAATTAATAGACAATTCTCAAGTGCAGTTCACTGGCGCCCTCAATTGGACCAGTTGACTTGTGCTACAATGCCTAGGCAACATTTGAATCAATGTGCCGGCAGTTGCTTGTTTGGGTTGTGGGCATGCGTTCCATTTGCAGTGTTTGAGGAGCCCGGCAAACTTTTAGATTTTATTGTGAATCATGTTTTGCTCAAACAAATATGCTGTTTTGTTTAGGTAGTATCAAGAACCCTTAAATTTCCTTTTTTCCATTATTGAATTGTTTAAGATTCTTGTTTGAATAATTTTACTGCTCCTTGGCTTTGCAGTCACTGCATATAAAATTGAGTCGTTCGAGCAAGTCAGTGTGGGTTGGTTCCTAATGTGAAATTGCAAAATGAATGATTGTCAAAGAACTAAGCCTCAACCAGTATGGATGCACTTGTGTAACTGAGCGAGTTACATAGAAAAGATTTAATATTGAAATAGAGAGAAAGAGAGCTAAAAAGTAAGTTGACGCTGCATATTTATATGCAAAAAGCAAGTCTTTCCCGTCACTTATATAAAATAACTTTTTAAACTACTGATTTATTTTTACATTACTAGCATATACAAATATCCCAATATCATCCGCATTGATAGTTGACGTTGAATAGTGCTAGACGTTGAGTAAGCGTAGCGTTACATTTGTCACCTTTTAAGTTTTAAGCGTGGAGAAATCAACGTTTTGTCTACAATTTTAGTTCAAAATTTTTGAGATCAATTTTAGCAGGACAGTTACAAGTTTGTGCCTTTTTGTCACCATTGGGGGAGTAATGTGTATCATACTTGGGATTAAAAGAAAATAAATAAATGAAAGTTTGTAGTAAGCAGAAGGAAGTTAAATTTTGAACCCATTTGAGGTTGAAGATATCATTGATCATCCATCCTGTAAAGAAATGTGGTTATTTTAAAACTATGGAAAACCTCTAGTTTAAATGTGATTGAATTGATGAAAGAGGAACAGATTTTTAATAATGTTATATGCCATTTGGACGTATTCAATATATTCATTAGCTTTTAATAATTCAGCAAAGTATGTACTTGTAAGTAGAATTATGTACTATAGTATCCGATAAACATGTAATAAGTATGCTAATAGATATGATTTGGCTTGGAATTAATTTAATCCCGAAATTAGCCAAATATTAATTATGATTAAGATATTAATATTGAAAAAGTTCCTTTTAGAGAGAATACCATATTTAAAATTCACTGCTGCCCTCACTCAAGGAGTCAGCTCTCATCTACAACTTTATGTCTTTTGCCATGAAAAGGAGGTATATATTCACAATGTCCATGGGTTTCTTTGACGACCGCTAAATTCTTTAAGGTTTGCATTTACTCCTTGTATGTTTTGAATTGAATAAAGCCTAAGCCAACGTTTTTGGAATTGTTTTCAAGACGGGCATTTTTATATAACACCAATATACCCACCTTATAGGGTGGCTCACCTCCAACCCTATTCCGCTGATTATAATGGCATTGCTGGGTGTCATGCATGGCTGAGCAACAGCCACTAATAGACCAAGGAGAAGGCATGTTTACTAGGGCTTCTACCTCAACTGGATTAACTCTTAATCCATCTTTATCTATAATATGTCCTGAAATAAGCTTACTTCCCTGAGCCTGACACACATTTCTTGAGTTTTAACGTCAATCCAGCCCATGTCAAGCGATCGAAGACTTTGCTGCAGCTGTTTCAGAAGACTTTCAAAATCAGGCTACAGACTAGAATATCAATTCGAGATAGACAAAACAATTTTTCCAATTTAAATTATGCAACACCTGTTCCATGGTTCTTTGAAAGTATGGGCCATTACATAAATCAAATGGCATGACATTAAATTCTTAAAAGTCCAAGAAATGAATTAAATGCAGTCTTTTCTTTATCATTTCCACAGGTTCAGTTTGATGATAACCTTGCTCTGAAATCCAATATTAGTAAAAATGCTAGATCTTTTAATTGACTGAAAATATCATCTATTAATGGCAATGCAAGCATCTGTCACAGTAAATACATTCAATTTTGGTAGTCAAGACAACATATTTTACTTCCTGTCTTTTTTAACTACCAAAACAATGAGAACAGCCCATGGACTCTGTGAAGGGCGAATTATACCTTCATCTGACATTTTGTAACATGCTCTTTGACTGTTTGTCTTTTTGCATAGGATATTCAATAGGGCGGTTGATAAATGGGCCTGGTTTCACCCGTGTTAATCCATGTTTGCCAAGAGAACTTTGCCCAAGGGGTCGATTTACACCAGAAATGATCATATTTTGTTCCAAAAATTCCAAAAAGCGTTAAAAGCATTAGGATCTAAACTATGGCTCAACTTTTTTTGTACCATAATTTGAAAATGTTTAATTTCTGCCTCCTCTCCTGGTTTATACAACAATGCTGGTTTAGGAATAGTAGAAACACAGGCAATGTTAACGTTTTTATATAATTTTGTGGTTGTTTAGAATAATTAATAATAGGTATAGTGAAAATTTTGAGTCGTGAATGTACAAACAAAAGTTTGGAATGCAAATAGTCATTTGAGGGTTTTTATTTATAGTTTTTATGTCAATCCATTGATTTTGAAATAAAGGTAAATCAGATTGTATTGAAACCAAAGAAATAGTGGTTTGAGGTATTATAATGTTGTCTTTAATTGAAACAAGTGCAGAAATAGAGTTTATAGGCTATACAGCATCAATAGAGGAACAGGGCATTTCTCCCAAATTGTATATACTTAGCATGATGGTCTATGAGAAAGCAAACTAATTTACAACAAAGTAATTGAATCACATCATAACCTAAAACCACGGGGTATGGGCTGTCAATCATGACTATAAAAGAAAGTGGGAGGCATTGGGCTTCTATTTGGATATTAATCCGGTTGCCCGGATTTTAAGGGTGCTACTCATGATAGGTTGCATTTACGGCCAATTTGGGCTTCAATGCTCTTTCCAATTCCTAGCTCCTGTGAAATAGCATGGTTATTAATAGACACAGTGGAACCACTATCTCATAAGAGCTTGTATACATTGTCCATTTGGAAATTTGACATGAATAAGTGGACAATGGCACTTTTAATAGTATGCCGTCATCTATAGCATAAATAGAGTTTGTGAAGGACATGCACTGTAAAGGTCAGGGTTTCCTGCGTGTTACGTAAACTTGGTCTGGAACACACCTCCGGGCGGGTGGGGGGTTGGGGTTGCCCCCAGAAACCAAAATACTTTTCTCCAGAATTCGATTTTTGAATTTCTTTCGCTTTTTTCGCAATTTTTGATGCCAATGGATAGTGCTTGATGACGTCGAAAAATGGTGTTTTTAAGGCCATTTTTTGACTTCAGTAAAAATCTTGCACTTCCTCCCCAGAAAATGCAATAGCATGCGCCCACGTATGGTCTGGAATAGAGTGCCATGTAAGGGGTCCAAGAAAAAGAATTGATCCTTCTTCTTGATTGACTATTTGCACAAATATTGCTGAAAAATTAAAAATCTTGGGCAAGTGACTCGAACCAATTACAGCTTATGGCACAGCAACCACAACCTCACTGACACCTTATGCAGCATCATCCAGCCTCAATTTACAGATATATATATATATATATATATATATATATATATATATATATATATATATATATATATATATATATATATATATATATATATATTATGCCTATAAGTAAGTAAAATCCAAAACAGGGTATTAGTCAAAAAGTGCCAAAAATCCCATTAAGCGAGAGAAAAAGTGTCCCATCAATTGAAAAAGGCCACTTATGAGTAATTGTTAACCCTCACATTCCTGTGTGTTTTTTGAAGTCAAAGGTTCCCGTGCTAGAACGGTCCTAGCCTAATTAAATTGTGCCTAGTCTCACTCAAAATAGGAAATATTAGTATCATTTTGTGCGGTTTTTATGCCTTTCGAATATGTCTGTCATTTTTCGCTTAAGTAACTTTGTAAGAAGTTATAATTAAAAAACCGCTACCATACTCAAACATAGGTATGAGGTGGACATGCATGAAACAATACAAATAGTATATTTGGTTAACTAAAATATCATTTAGGACTGTAGTAGCTGGATTTAACAGCAGAAGCTCACCAATCTTGTACTAATCATTGGCCAAAACTTTTTTGTAATTTAAGTTTTTACGTGATAATCATGAAAATATGCTAATTTTTTAGGATGTATAATTTTATTTACTAGTTTCAATATTTGAATGATAACTAGGTCTAGAAATGAAAGTTTTGTAGTCATGAAAAACATACAATGAAATAAATTGCAAAGAGATGATCGGCTGGCTAGGACGCCATCCTAGTTCACAGGAATGCAAGGTTAACCCATTCACGTCCTTTACTCCATTTTCAATGTCTTTTAAAGCCTGTCGAAATTGAGCAGGGTTTACATGCAAAGTATATGTAAATTTAATAAGCTGTTCCCTTTGTTGTTTCATTCTCTAATTTTCGAAAGTTGCTAATTCTAAAGAAGTTTGAATAGGCAGAGGTTGACCATTTTCTTTATGTAGATAAACTGGATCAAAAATAAGTGGTAGTCTTTTGAGATTCGGAATTGAGCAGATTAAATTTCGGTTGCATGAGTGGGTTTTACATCAATGGTCTCTTTTGCACTGACCCAATGGTTTAATAAAAAGTCAAAGTGATACCTGAGGGAGCTTGGTGACAAATTTTAGGAGACTAAGTTACAATATCTTAAGTTCTGGGTAGTATAAAATAAATAGTTTCATTAACCACAATAGGTAAATGCAGTAGCATTCATCTTTGATTTGATAATTCCAATAGACTAAATCAGGTTGAATTTGAGCACAAGACCAGATCAGGAGGACTTCTCCCACTAAGTAGCAGCCAGTCATTTCTTTGTGTCCAAATGCGAGCAGCAAAAGTGGTGTTCATAGGTGGGCAGCATCAAATTCTGGGGGTGAAAAATTTCTGGTTAGGGTGAAAAAATTTTAAAGGTAAAAAATGGTCTTAAAAGTGGTTGTATGGCAAAAAACACCATTTTTGACGTTTCTCATCAAGCACTTTATCCAATGGCATCAAGAAATTGCTAAAAAAGCAAAAAAAATTTTCTGGGGTGGGGGCATAGGTGGGCAGCACCGAAATTCTGGGTGAAAAATTTCTGGGGGGCGGGGGGTGGAAAAATTTTTAAAGGTCAAAAAATGGTCTTAAAAGTGGTCACTATGCAAAACTCATTTTTCGACGTTTCTCATCAAGCTCTATCCAATGGCATCAGAAAACTCTAAAAAAAGCAAAAAGTTTTTTCTGAAGTATTTTGATTTCTGGGGGGGATTTCCTTCTGGGGTGCATAACCCCCCTAAATCCACGCCCATGTGTGGTGGGGGTATTTTGATTCCTGGGGGGGGTATTTCAGCTCTGGGGGTGCATACCCCCAAACCCCCCCCCTCCACGCCCCTGAGTGGTGGTGTCCAAACGCATACTTGACAAGCAATTTGTCTCATTATGGCTAAATCTGCAAAATTGTGTCCAAATTTTGAAAAACAAACGTTCTTGTGATTGTTGTTCCAAATATTAAATTTCAGCATTGAATTCTACATAAGTTGAAATTCCAGAAATTAATTTTAAGCTTTTCAGAACTTCCATCCGTAACTATTACCATCAAAAGTTTGGATGAGAGTCCCTGATCTGTGTGTACAACAAAATCAGGAATACAAAAGTGTGTAGGGTTAGGAAGAAGCTTTTTGCAGTGTAAGCTTCTTGCAAAATCTCTATAGTATAATAAAAACCTGATTGTTGGATTTTATAATTATAACCATTGGTTATGAATGAGCATGGGGCTTTAATCTGAGTAGGCTCCCATATATAGGGTACCATCCTGCAGATTACACCACCCTGTTTTGAGCTTACAAGCAGTTACGTCTGCTAAATTCGGACTCATATGATAACCATCATAA
>JAVLUZ010000154.1:46239674-46337240 GCA_036768485.1 Mermis nigrescens | reverse complement strand
TTATGATGGTTATCATATGAGTCCGAATTTAGCAGACGTAACTGCTTGTAAGCTCAAAACAGGGTGGTGTAATCTGCAGGATGGTACCCTATATATGGGAGCCTACTCAGATTAAAGCCCCATGCTCATTCATAACCAATGGTTATAATTATAAAATCCAACAATCAGGTTTTTATTATACTATAGAGATTTTGCAAGAAGCTTACACTGCAAAAAGCTTCTTCCTAACCCTACACACTTTTGTATTCCTGATTTTGTTGTACACACAGATCAGGGACTCTCATCCAAACTTTTGATGGTAATAGTTACGGATGGAAGTTCTGAAAAGCTTAAAATTAATTTCTGGAATTTCAACTTATGTAGAATTCAATGCTGAAATTTAATATTTGGAACAACAATCACAAGAACGTTTGTTTTTCAAAATTTGGACACAATTTTGCAGATTTAGCCATAATGAGACAAATTGCTTGTCAAGTATGCGTTTGGACACCACCACTCAGGGGCGTGGAGGGGGGGGGTTTGGGGGTATGCACCCCCAGAGCTGAAATACCCCCCCCAGGAATCAAAATACCCCCACCACACATGGGCGTGGATTTAGGGGGGTTATGCACCCCAGAAGGAAATCCCCCCCAGAAATCAAAATACTTCAGAAAAAACTTTTTGCTTTTTTTAGAGTTTTCTGATGCCATTGGATAGAGCTTGATGAGAAACGTCGAAAAATGAGTTTTGCATAGTGACCACTTTTAAGACCATTTTTTGACCTTTAAAAATTTTTCCACCCCCCGCCCCCCAGAAATTTTTCACCCAGAATTTCGGTGCTGCCCACCTATGCCCCCACCCCAGAAAATTTTTTTTGCTTTTTTAGCAATTTCTTGATGCCATTGGATAAAGTGCTTGATGAGAAACGTCAAAAATGGTGTTTTTTGCCATACAACCACTTTTAAGACCATTTTTTACCTTTAAAATTTTTTCACCCTAACCAGAAATTTTTCACCCCCAGAATTTGATGCTGCCCACCTATGAACACCACTTTTGCTGCTCGCATTTGGACACAAAGAAATGACTGGCTGCTACTTAGTGGGAGAAGTCCTCCTGATCTGGTCTTGTGCTCAAATTCAACCTGATTTAGTCTATTGGAATTATCAAATCAAAGATGAATGCTACTGCATTTACCTATTGTGGTTAATGAAACTATTTATTTTATACTACCCAGAACTTAAGATATTGTAACTTAGTCTCCTAAAATTTGTCACCAAGCTCCCTCAGGTATCACTTTGACTTTTTATTAAACCATTGGGTCAGTGCAAAAGAGACCATTGATGTAAAACCCACTCATGCAACCGAAATTTAATCTGCTCAATTCCGAATCTCAAAAGACTACCACTTATTTTTGATCCAGTTTATCTACATAAAGAAAATGGTCAACCTCTGCCTATTCAAACTTCTTTAGAATTAGCAACTTTCGAAAATTAGAGAATGAAACAACAAAGGGAACAGCTTATTAAATTTACATATACTTTGCATGTAAACCCTGCTCAATTTCGACAGGCTTTAAAAGACATTGAAAATGGAGTAAAGGACGTGAATGGGTTAACCTTGCATTCCTGTGAACTAGGATGGCGTCCTAGCCAGCCGATCATCTCTTTGCAATTTATTTCATTGTATGTTTTTCATGACTACAAAACTTTCATTTCTAGACCTAGTTATCATTCAAATATTGAAACTAGTAAATAAAATTATACATCCTAAAAAATTAGCATATTTTCATGATTATCACGTAAAAACTTAAATTACAAAAAAGTTTTGGCCAATGATTAGTACAAGATTGGTGAGCTTCTGCTGTTAAATCCAGCTACTACAGTCCTAAATGATATTTTAGTTAACCAAATATACTATTTGTATTGTTTCATGCATGTCCACCTCATACCTATGTTTGAGTATGGTAGCGGTTTTTTAATTATAACTTCTTACAAAGTTACTTAAGCGAAAAATGACAGACATATTCGAAAGGCATAAAAACCGCACAAAATGATACTAATATTTCCTATTTTGAGTGAGACTAGGCACAATTTAATTAGGCTAGGACCGTTCTAGCACGGGAACCTTTGACTTCAAAAAACACACAGGAATGTGAGGGTTAACAATTACTCATAAGTGGCCTTTTTCAATTGATGGGACACTTTTTCTCTCGCTTAATGGGATTTTTGGCACTTTTTGACTAATACCCTGTTTTGGATTTTACTTACTTATAGGCATAATATATATATATATATATATATATATATATATATATATATATATATATATATATATATATATATATATATATATATATATATATCTGTAAATTGAGGCTGGATGATGCTGCATAAGGTGTCAGTGAGGTTGTGGTTGCTGTGCCATAAGCTGTAATTGGTTCGAGTCACTTGCCCAAGATTTTTAATTTTTCAGCAATATTTGTGCAAATAGTCAATCAAGAAGAAGGATCAATTCTTTTTCTTGGACCCCTTACATGGCACTCTATTCCAGACCATACGTGGGCGCATGCTATTGCATTTTCTGGGGAGGAAGTGCAAGATTTTTACTGAAGTCAAAAAATGGCCTTAAAAACACCATTTTTCGACGTCATCAAGCACTATCCATTGGCATCAAAAATTGCGAAAAAAGCGAAAGAAATTCAAAAATCGAATTCTGGAGAAAAGTATTTTGGTTTCTGGGGGCAACCCCAACCCCCCACCCGCCCGGAGGTGTGTTCCAGACCAAGTTTACGTAACACGCAGGAAACCCTGACCTTTACAGTGCATGTCCTTCACAAACTCTATTTATGCTATAGATGACGGCATACTATTAAAAGTGCCATTGTCCACTTATTCATGTCAAATTTCCAAATGGACAATGTATACAAGCTCTTATGAGATAGTGGTTCCACTGTGTCTATTAATAACCATGCTATTTCACAGGAGCTAGGAATTGGAAAGAGCATTGAAGCCCAAATTGGCCGTAAATGCAACCTATCATGAGTAGCACCCTTAAAATCCGGGCAACCGGATTAATATCCAAATAGAAGCCCAATGCCTCCCACTTTCTTTTATAGTCATGATTGACAGCCCATACCCCGTGGTTTTAGGTTATGATGTGATTCAATTACTTTGTTGTAAATTAGTTTGCTTTCTCATAGACCATCATGCTAAGTATATACAATTTGGGAGAAATGCCCTGTTCCTCTATTGATGCTGTATAGCCTATAAACTCTATTTCTGCACTTGTTTCAATTAAAGACAACATTATAATACCTCAAACCACTATTTCTTTGGTTTCAATACAATCTGATTTACCTTTATTTCAAAATCAATGGATTGACATAAAAACTATAAATAAAAACCCTCAAATGACTATTTGCATTCCAAACTTTTGTTTGTACATTCACGACTCAAAATTTTCACTATACCTATTATTAATTATTCTAAACAACCACAAAATTATATAAAAACGTTAACATTGCCTGTGTTTCTACTATTCCTAAACCAGCATTGTTGTATAAACCAGGAGAGGAGGCAGAAATTAAACATTTTCAAATTATGGTACAAAAAAAGTTGAGCCATAGTTTAGATCCTAATGCTTTTAACGCTTTTTGGAATTTTTGGAACAAAATATGATCATTTCTGGTGTAAATCGACCCCTTGGGCAAAGTTCTCTTGGCAAACATGGATTAACACGGGTGAAACCAGGCCCATTTATCAACCGCCCTATTGAATATCCTATGCAAAAAGACAAACAGTCAAAGAGCATGTTACAAAATGTCAGATGAAGGTATAATTCGCCCTTCACAGAGTCCATGGGCTGTTCTCATTGTTTTGGTAGTTAAAAAAGACAGGAAGTAAAATATGTTGTCTTGACTACCAAAATTGAATGTATTTACTGTGACAGATGCTTGCATTGCCATTAATAGATGATATTTTCAGTCAATTAAAAGATCTAGCATTTTTACTAATATTGGATTTCAGAGCAAGGTTATCATCAAACTGAACCTGTGGAAATGATAAAGAAAAGACTGCATTTAATTCATTTCTTGGACTTTTAAGAATTTAATGTCATGCCATTTGATTTATGTAATGGCCCATACTTTCAAAGAACCATGGAACAGGTGTTGCATAATTTAAATTGGAAAAATTGTTTTGTCTATCTCGAATTGATATTCTAGTCTGTAGCCTGATTTTGAAAGTCTTCTGAAACAGCTGCAGCAAAGTCTTCGATCGCTTGACATGGGCTGGATTGACGTTAAAACTCAAGAAATGTGTGTCAGGCTCAGGGAAGTAAGCTTATTTCAGGACATATTATAGATAAAGATGGATTAAGAGTTAATCCAGTTGAGGTAGAAGCCCTAGTAAACATGCCTTCTCCTTGGTCTATTAGTGGCTGTTGCTCAGCCATGCATGACACCCAGCAATGCCATTATAATCAGCGGAATAGGGTTGGAGGTGAGCCACCCTATAAGGTGGGTATATTGGTGTTATATAAAAATGCCCGTCTTGAAAACAATTCCAAAAACGTTGGCTTAGGCTTTATTCAATTCAAAACATACAAGGAGTAAATGCAAACCTTAAAGAATTTAGCGGTCGTCAAAGAAACCCATGGACATTGTGAATATATACCTCCTTTTCATGGCAAAAGACATAAAGTTGTAGATGAGAGCTGACTCCTTGAGTGAGGGCAGCAGTGAATTTTAAATATGGTATTCTCTCTAAAAGGAACTTTTTCAATATTAATATCTTAATCATAATTAATATTTGGCTAATTTCGGGATTAAATTAATTCCAAGCCAAATCATATCTATTAGCATACTTATTACATGTTTATCGGATACTATAGTACATAATTCTACTTACAAGTACATACTTTGCTGAATTATTAAAAGCTAATGAATATATTGAATACGTCCAAATGGCATATAACATTATTAAAAATCTGTTCCTCTTTCATCAATTCAATCACATTTAAACTAGAGGTTTTCCATAGTTTTAAAATAACCACATTTCTTTACAGGATGGATGATCAATGATATCTTCAACCTCAAATGGGTTCAAAATTTAACTTCCTTCTGCTTACTACAAACTTTCATTTATTTATTTTCTTTTAATCCCAAGTATGATACACATTACTCCCCCAATGGTGACAAAAAGGCACAAACTTGTAACTGTCCTGCTAAAATTGATCTCAAAAATTTTGAACTAAAATTGTAGACAAAACGTTGATTTCTCCACGCTTAAAACTTAAAAGGTGACAAATGTAACGCTACGCTTACTCAACGTCTAGCACTATTCAACGTCAACTATCAATGCGGATGATATTGGGATATTTGTATATGCTAGTAATGTAAAAATAAATCAGTAGTTTAAAAAGTTATTTTATATAAGTGACGGGAAAGACTTGCTTTTTGCATATAAATATGCAGCGTCAACTTACTTTTTAGCTCTCTTTCTCTCTATTTCAATATTAAATCTTTTCTATGTAACTCGCTCAGTTACACAAGTGCATCCATACTGGTTGAGGCTTAGTTCTTTGACAATCATTCATTTTGCAATTTCACATTAGGAACCAACCCACACTGACTTGCTCGAACGACTCAATTTTATATGCAGTGACTGCAAAGCCAAGGAGCAGTAAAATTATTCAAACAAGAATCTTAAACAATTCAATAATGGAAAAAAGGAAATTTAAGGGTTCTTGATACTACCTAAACAAAACAGCATATTTGTTTGAGCAAAACATGATTCACAATAAAATCTAAAAGTTTGCCGGGCTCCTCAAACACTGCAAATGGAACGCATGCCCACAACCCAAACAAGCAACTGCCGGCACATTGATTCAAATGTTGCCTAGGCATTGTAGCACAAGTCAACTGGTCCAATTGAGGGCGCCAGTGAACTGCACTTGAGAATTGTCTATTAATTTGGCCATTGCAACTGCATTTGAAGGCTTTGAAAAACGACCATTTCCTAATAAAAACAAAAAATTTGTTTCATTTCGCTTTTTTACTGATCTGTTTGTTGATTCCCCTGATTAATAACCGAAATTAAGGAGACAAAAATAACAAATTAACTTTACAAAAATTTGAAAATAATAATAATAATGACTTAGCAAGTAAATATTTGATTACCCTATAGGCAACATGGATTCCCTGGTCAAATAAATGATTTATCCGCTATTGTTCCAAATTTTGCTTTACTAGCTTCTAGAAATTGATAAGAAGATAACTACTTTTGAAATATGATGAGATCAACATAATCCTTGAATATACCTGCTGGAATACATTCACAGCTTGCGTCAGCAGTTCCTTGTAGTCTACTCTGGCCAATGCTGTTATTTGGCCCCTATGCCGTTAGCACCTACATTGACAGTATACCTAAAATTAATGCCATATTCTTGCTCAACATATTAGATTTGGGGCAAAAGTTGTTTCAATCACTTATATTGCTTTTTGACTGTATCTGAATTGTTGATTAGAATAATTAGCGATAATTTATAGTTTCAATTACTCATGCTTTAAGCAGTTTTTTCTTCTTTTTCTCTATGGGGCAGGACAAGCCTTTCTAAAAATTTTGGTTGGGCGGGCAGTGGCGCAACAGTTAATGCTTCAAATTGGCTAAGCCAACATTCCAAATGTTGCACAATGCCCCTCATTACCCAGCTATGTATTTTTGGAATTCAATGAAAAATTATTCAGCACAGACAATTGGATTGGTAGGTGCGGTTTTTGTACAGTCACCTATTGCAAAAACATTTTTGAAACAATTTGAAAGACTGACAAAAAAGAAATAACAAAATAAAGTGATTTTTCCCCACCCAACTTAAACTTGTGCTGGCCCTATCCCCTCAAAATGCATAACCAACAACAGATGGACATGGATGACCTTGTAATGGATACACAACTTGTATTACAAACTAGCAATGCAACAACATACGAGAATTGCAATACAAATTGTATTGTGCACAATCTGATCATGTTACATACATACCTAATGCAAAAAAAATCAGAAATTCAAAAACAAGGCCATGATTTTGGAGAAGACACGGTGGTCCCATTTGTATATTTTGCTGCAAGTGCAATCTAACCTACTTTGGCTTGACCCATCATAGCAAATTTATATTCAGATGATAGGGCCATCAAAAAACAGAAGAAAACCAAAGTCCAGCTTTAAGTCTTAAAAACCATGAATTGGCAGCTAGATATCACTAAATCTGGAATAATCCAAAAAAATTGATAATTTGCATGTCCTTTTCTAAAACAGCTTTCTCAAAGACACCATTATAACAAAGTTTGTACCATGCATTATCCAGTAGATACCTTTGAAGCCGTCAAACTTGTAGAAGCTTTTAAATATTGATTTGTTTGGAAGTTATAGCATAAATTAGTTTTTGCATGAAAAATGACTATTTATTGACAGCTTTTTAATTTTACTCATCATCATAAAAAAATCCAAAAAAGCCTGCATTTTTGTAGACAATTCATTTCTCTACAAGAAAAGGCATAAAAGTTTACTTTGAAATGTGAATGTCATAGAAAAAAACCAATTTTTAACAAGAATGAAATGCTGCAAAATAGTATTGAAGAAAGTTTGACATATAACAGAATAGGTACATTTTGAACTTAAGCTCAACCAGTTGGGCAGAACCGCCACTCCTATTTTATCCCACTCAAGTGGGAGTACCTGGCTAGCGCATCCCTTCTGGTTGAGGCTTAGTTCTTTTGACAATCATTCATTTTGCAATTCTCACATTAAGTGCCAACCCCATTAACTTTGCTGGAACACTCGGTTTTATCTGCAGTGACTCCAAAGCCAAGGAGCAGTAAAAACTATTAAAACCAAGAATCTGAAACAATTCAGTTAATGGATTAAGAGAAATTCATTGGGGTTCTTTGATACTACCTGAACAAAATGCGCATTTGTTTGAGAAAAACAGACTCACAATAAAATCTATAATTTTGCAGGGCTCGTCCAAATACTGCAAATAATCTGCATGCCTGCAATGCAAAAAAAACGGCCGGCGCATCAAATGGAATGTTGCCAAGACATAGGGGACAAGTCAGCTTGTCTAAATCGGTAGGTGCCATGAACCACACTAGAGGATTGGCCATTAATTCAGCCAATTTGCAACTGCATTAGCAGGTTCTGAAAAATGACAATTTCCTAATAAAAACAAGGAATTTGTTTCTTTTTGCTTTTACTGATATGTTTGCTGATCCACCTGATTGATAACGGAAATCAAGGAGATGGAAATAACAAATTCACTTGACAAAAAATTTGAAAATAATAATAATAATAAATTAGCAATTAAATATTTGATTACCGCATTAGGCAACATGGATTCCCTGGTCGAACGCATTCCCATTTGTATATTTTGCTGCAAGTGCAATCTAACCTACTTAGGCTTGACCCATCATAATAAATTTATATTCAGATGATAGAGCCATCAAAAAATAGAAGAAAGCCAAGTTCCAGCTTTGGGTGTTGAAAAACCATGAAATGGCAGCTAGATATCTCCAAACTTGGAATGGTCAAAAAAATCGATAATTTGCATGTCTTATTCTATTACAGCTTTCTCAAAGACACTTTTATAACAAAGGTTGTACCATTTATTAGCCAGTAGATACCTTTGAAGCCGTCAAACAAGTAAAACCTTTTTTTTAAATATTGATTTGTTTGAAAGTTATTGCAGAAATTGGTTTTTGCATAAAAAATGACCATTTATTCACAGCTTTTTAATTTTTCTCATCATATATTAAAAAACTCCAAATGCCTGCATGTTTGTAGGCAATTCATTTCTCTACAAGAAAAAGTAAGCATTGTATATACGGTTATATGGAGCAATTGTGCTAAAACTGTCATGGAATGAAAGTTTATTTTAAAATGTGAATGTAGTGAACAAAAAAAAACAATTTTTCACTGGAATGAAATGCAGCAAAATAGTATCAGAGAAAAGCGTGACATAAAACAGAATAGGTACATTTTGGACTTGAGCCACAACCAGTTGGGCAGGACGCCTATCTTGATTTTACCCCACTTGAGTGGGAGTACCTGGCTAGCTGATCCCTTCTGGTTGAGGCTTAGTTCTTTTGACAATCATTCATTTTGCAATTTAACATTAAGTACCAACCCCATTGACTCTGCTGGAACATTCGGTTTTATCTGCAGTGACTGCAAAACCAAGGGGCAGTAAAAACTATTCAAACCATGAATCTTAAACAAGTCAGTCAATGGACAAAGAGAAATTTATTGGGGTCCATATTGCACTATTTGTCATACAAAAAATTTTGGCTATCAGAGCAATGACTTGTATTGATTTTATCTGCCCTGCCTCTCTTGCTGAAAATTGAATTTTTGATCAATGGAAATATGCCTATCTTTTTAATGCTTTCTTAAGCATTGTGTCACATGGCTGGTTTATCTGTACCAGCGCTACTCATTTACACATTGTCAGTCAACTAATAATACATGACTTTATGCAATATGCATTATATACATACATAGCTGGGCGGATTTGCCCCCGTCCACGTTATTGATAGTTTGATATTTCACTCCGATAACCAAATAAAAATCTTGCTGGGCTTTCAGGGTTGCCAAGTTGAGTGTTCTCCCCCATTTTGGGTTTTTTGAGGCGGTTAGAGGCATTTCTTTAACAATTAAAGTTTTTTGCGCTAAAAGCATAACTATTGCTTGTGGGCACAGGTGGGCTGCACCAAAATTCTTGGGATGCAAGATCTTTTGAAAGTAAAACAATGGCCTAAAAATGATGGTATGGCGAGAAAACACCAAGAATTGAATTCTGGTGGTTGGGTGCTCCCTAACCCAATCCCAGGTGTGGTTGGAGGAGGGGTTTTGGGCAGTTTGAGGTGAAAATTGCGAGTTTTTGACAAGAGCACTTGGCAACTCTGCTTTCAGCAAAGGGAACGCATGAGGAAATTTTCTTCAGTTTATTATACAAATAGTGAAATCAATTAAGAAAAAGCTTAGGAAAAGTACCACACAATATTATTTGTTCAAATTATCTCACTACTATTATTCTTTTATTATAGTTAATTATTTTGTAGATGCTTTAAGTTCTCACAGCATTACAATACATTACTTTGTATTTTAAAGGTCCACTTACACATATAGATAAACTAAATATAAACTTGAGTTTGTGTAATAGACATTAAATGCAGGCATTTTCTGTTTCAGAATGCAATATTTTTGATCATAGAGAATAAAAATCTCAATCCTTTTTATTCAAAACAAAATCAATCAAGCACTCAACAAAGTAGATTGTTGTTTGGTGTAAAACATTTATTACTTCAATATTTATTACTTGTTGATTAACAATTATATTTTTTGCAGATAAAAGATGTATTATTAGTTATTCATTATTAACTAGTACTGTTAATTGATAAAACTGCTCTTATTCCCTTAAGCAATTAACGAGCATAATTAATATTGATTATCAATGATAAATTAAAATGCTATCCTGTCTTGTGTGTTAAATTTTCTAAAATTGCTAACATTGCTTTTAGTCTATTTTTTATTTGCACTTTTGCACTCATATGAATCCAAAAGTTTATAGTAGATTTAAAAGAAAGATGAAAATAGATTAGCCTTATCGTGCATATCATTATAGTTCTCCTTCCCTACATTCCGATATCACCTGTAGTAGGTCCAAAAAAGAACGAAAATCGCTTTTCGCTTTATGAGATCAATTGCAGCAGATGATTGTTTTAAAATTTATTTCAAGCTGTGAACTTCTTGTATTCTTAAACAAATTCATGGCCTGAGAACAAAAAATTTAGAAAATGTTGTAGGATCATAGCTAGCTTGAGCCATTGATTCTATGGTTTTAAAAACCATGTCTTCTTGTACAAAAAATAAGGCAAATTGCTGGTCAAGTGGAAGTTGCACATCTACAAATCATTTTTTAATTGCTATTTGCAAAAACTTGGAAGAAACAATTGAAACTAATTGTAAGATCTGAGCTAGATAAAAAATTTAACAAAATACAGAACACAAATAATTTTGCAAATTGATTGTATGTCATGCCAGTGTACTGACAATAATTTTGGTTGCAATTTTTTGATTTAATATGTCAAGTCTAGTCAAAATTCGTTTCAATTTATTGCAGTAATTTGAGTCAAAATTCAATGCTCGATTTCTATGCTTTTACGCAGAAGATTGAACAATAAGGCACTGCCTGTAGCACAGTGTCAATTGATTTGCTATCTAATTAACATAATTTTTACATCCTCAGTCAAACTGAGATCGGCAAGCCAGCAAAACTTTTTGTGCATAAAATTAGTCTTGTTTTCAAACCCTACGTACAAATACATGTATGTTCTTGAAGATACAGCAAGCATATGTCCACAGTATACATATAGGCACTTTACTTGTACCTGCCAATAAATAAAATGCACAAGATGCATCTAATGTTGGCCAATTGGATGAAAAGAAAGTTGGCCGGTCAGAATAAAACAATTGAATGATAGAGCGGGCTCAATTTTCCCAAAAGTGCTCCTGGGACGCATCAAAAATGAACTTCACAGCTAAAACGCAATGTATCAGAAATTAGCAAAAGAGCGAAGTTAATTCTTCTTAATTGTTTATTGAGAATTTAGGGATAGAAAATTTAATCCTGCAAAACTAGCACAAAGATATTGTATTTTAGGCAGTATGATAGTTATTATTTAGTTCATTGTAGCAACAAAAAAAATTGAACGATTTTTGGCTCAAGATAAAAGTTGCAGACTGCATTATACATGTGAAAGAAACTGATTGTCTCTAGTTCTATTTTGCATTCTAACGCTGATTTAATTATTTTACGGGTCAAAACTTGACCAATAAAGTTGAAAACCCTTCTATTTATCAGTGAATGTAAATTGAGCTTGACTTAAATTGACACCACACATATCTAAGAGCAATATCAAAATTTAAATAAATTGATTGCACCTTTAAGAATCGAAACAAATTAAACGTAATAATGAATTAAGTCAGTGTATTATAAAAATAAATAAATACTCATTTGATATTTATTGTTGAAATTTCAGCAAATGTATTAGTTGTCAAAATGATGTGGTTGCTTTAATAATCAGTGATTGATCATTCTTTATAAATTAATTAAATGCTATCTTCTTTTACACTGAAATGCTCTTACATGGTTTAGGCCTCATAGTAGATTTGCACAGGTACATAGCTAACCCTCCTATTTTGGGAGGACCAACACCAATTTTGGAGGGGGGGCTAAGCCAAAAATAGAACAAAATAATGTGTAAAAAGTCCTATTTTCCGTTTTTTCCTGAATTTGGGAGGATCCGGACTGCCCATTCCCCCCACAGCTACATGCCTGGCTTTGCATATTAAGAGCAAGAACAATTATTTTTTAATTAATAATGCTCAGAATGCCAATCTATGCACTTGCATGTGTGCAAATAGGTAAATAAATATTTAGCAATGACTAAAGGCGTTCAGTTTCACTCTATATAAGTTATTTGTAAATTTACTGAAGTCTGTTGGAATATTTCAGGCTCACTAACACTGTGCATACTTAGCAAATCTACATATAATCCGAACATATATATATATAGGTAACCTATGTATAGGCATTTATATTGTATCAAAAACGTTTTGCACGCATGTATACTTGAACAATACCTACAAACCTAACGTATGTATGTATGTACACATGGACAATAGACCAGTGTGTTGCGCATATAACGTTTGTTGCATGTATGCACAAGCCAGTAAAATGGGGCGGGCTTATATGCCTTATTCTGATTTGTCAAAATATTTTTTTGTTTTCAAAGGCAATGGTAACGACAAATATTTCAAGCAATTACACTGGAACCTAGAGCGTTTGAACCGCCTTTCTTTTATCTACAAGGAACTGCTCAATGCTTTTCGAAGTAATCAGCCAATTAAAAGTTGTCAATGATTTGTTAAACCCTTCCCATTTTCTGTCCTATCTTTTGCACAGTCAGGATTAGACATTTTCAAAAGAAAAAAGTACTGAAACAAAAGTTACAAAATTCATTTAAAACATATATAGACAGATAGAAAAATGAACGAGCTTTCTGATTCCGTTTTGTGCTAAGCCTAAATCATAAAAGCCAAGGAGCTCTTTGAGAAAAACTGTGCGAAAATTGCTGCTTTTAGCATTTTTTTGCATTTCCGCCCACAGCCAAAATTGGCTCGTATGACAAATAGTGCATCATGTCTTTGATACTACCTGAACAAAATGCGCATTTGTTCAAGCAAAACAAACTCAAAATAAAATCTAACATTTTGCTGGGCTCCTCCAAACACTGCAAATAAAATGTGTGCCCGCAATGCAAAAAAACAGCCGGCACATCAATTCAAATGTCGCCAAGACATAGCGGACAATTCAGCTGCTCCAAATCGGTAGGTGCCATGAACCACACTTGAGAATCGGCCATTAATTCGGCCAATTGCAACTGCATTTGCAGGTTTTGAAAAATGACCATTTCCTAATAAAAACAAAAAATTTGTTTCTTTTTGATTTTACTTATATGTTCACTGATTCCCCTGATTGATAACAGAAATTAAGGAGAAGAAAATGACAAATTCACTTTACAAAAACTTTGAAAATAATAATAATAATAATAAATTAGCAAGTAAATATTTGATCACCACATAGGCAACATGGATTACCTGATCAAAGAGGTGATTTATTTGCTCTTGTTCCAAATTTCGCTCTACTAGCTTCTAGAAATTGATAAGAAGATAACTACTTTCCAAAATTTGATGAGATCAAGATAACCTTGAATATACCTGCTGGAATACATTCCGTAGCCTGCTTCAGCATAGTAGCTTGCTTCAGCGAGTTGAGGGAGCAGTCCTAGGGAAAGTAGTGGGTCAGGGAACCATAAGGTTGGGGTCAGGGAGCAGCCCTAGGGATAGGAGTTGGTCAGGGAGCCATAAGGAATGGGGTCAAAGAGCAGCCATAGGAAGCGAGCCATCCTAGGGATTGGTTTGGGGTATAGCGGGTCATGGGGCAGTCAAGGGGCAGGGACCAGTCTTATATAGTGGTCTTGGGGAGAGCGAGGCAAGGAGCAGCCTTAGAGTAAGGGAGTAGGAGTTAAAGGAGTCTTAGGGAAAGGAACCATAAGGAGGTGGGTCAAGGAGCAGCCATAGGAAGGGAGGCAATCTATAAGATTGGTTTGGGGGTCAAGGAGGTTTTTTCATATGCTTTTGTGACTTTTGGTCAATTAATTGGAGGTCATCTCTCCTGTTTAACCCATCCCTGAAGGTGATCATGTCCTTATCCAAAATTTTGAGCCGGTGTATATATGATGTATGTATGTACAAGTCAAATGAAGCCTGTTTATAATGATATTTTTTTAGGTCATTCGCCTTCCTTTTGATAATGAAAAAGTCAAAGCACTGATGAGTTTAACCTTGTCCAGCGTAGACTCAATATTACGAGTCAAATTGAAGATGTAAATGTTTTAAATGGTCGTCGCTTTGATTTGTTTGTGAAATACTGATCTCAAAATTAAGCATTTTGCGAGTGAATTGCTTACTTATATATGTAGCTGAGTAAGCCAAAATTCCATTCACCATTCAGTTGGCAGGATTCATAGATTTGAAACATCAAGTTGAAACACAAAAATGTTTTAATCATTAAGTTATTTTATAATTTTGGGCTCTGCTGTGCTAATTTTTTTACTTTTGCACTACTCTCATTAGCTTTGTAACCTGAATTTAAGAAGCACATTATTTGATTGGGTTATTCATTTAATAAATGATAAAGTCAGGATAGGAAAGATGATTTTTGAATGATTTTTTGCATCAACATGTAACCAGAAATGGGTGATCCCCAGTCTCCACCCCATCCAAAGTTGGTTGCCCCTTCTCCCAATGCCAGAGAATTTTTATACCACGTTTTTTGTGAGAAAAATTGAATTATTTTTTGACCAGAAATAGATGACCATTTACTCCTGTAAAAAATGGCCAGGGACCAAAGGTGGGAGCTCGAAAGTTCTGGGGGTGCAAAATTTTTTCAAAAGTCGGATATTGGCCTCAAAAAAGGTGCTCACCAAACGTGGGCATGGGGGGTTGGGGGTTTATACACCCCCTAGAAGACAAAATACCCAACAAGAAATGACAAATTTCCAACAATATCCCCCAGAATTTTATTTCTTTTAAATTTTTTGCTTTTTTTGATGAAAATTGATAGAGCTAAACAAGATACGTTCAAAAATAATGTTTTTTTGCCATAGCATTGTTTTGAGGCCAAAAATTTGACTTTTAAAAAATTTTCTTCCCCCCCCTAGAATCTTGGTGCTGCCCACATATGGTGCTCACCATTTTTGAACGTTTCTTGTCAAGCTCTATGGATTGACATCAAAAATGCCAAAAAAGCAGAAAAAATTTAAAAAATGAAATTCTGTGGCATTTTCTTGTTGGGTATTTTGGCTTCTGGGAGCTTAATCTTAAGCCGCTTGAACCCTAACGCCCAGATTGCATGGGACCCTACCCAAATTTTTGTGCAGTCATATGCATCAAATTAGTTCCTTAAGTTGATTTATGATCCATCAGGTACTCAAAGAATTTTTCTGCTTAACAAACATTGACGTCAAGGCCGTTTGGTATGATTGGCTTGATTCAATATTGCAAAAGCTCATAAAGTTATCAAAAGCAAAAACGCTAGTTCCTCTGGTCTGGATGATGAGGTAGGCGTTTTTTTCACGTACGCAAACTTTTATGCACTACATTTTCTGAGTTTTGCTTGTTTGTAATGTAGATCACTTTGATATTATTGTTACAAACTTGATATTATTGTTACAAACTATAATCAGAGTCAGGGGACCTGTGGCCTATGATTAAATGAGGAGCTTGGTAAATTTAGAGAGGAATGTCAAAAATTTTTGAGTCCCTTTGTGGCTTGAAAACGATGCTTAAGCAACGTAAACGTTATTTTTGGCGCTCCTGATTACACTATATTTTTCTGGAAGGAAACATTTAAAAAAGTACAAGAAATATCAAAAAATTTGAATAGAGAGAACAAAATTTAGTCAAAAAGGCATTCATTGTATCCACTGTCCAAGGGCGAATTTACTTGGGATCAACACAACAGCCCTCATCAGCTTAACATAATTGGCGGGAGACTAGATATGTATGTGCATGTATTTTGCAGTGATTCTGGCTATTATAACTTCGGATTTTTTGGCGAATGATGATTAATTTGATTTATTTATTTTCTTGTTGACCCAAAAGCAACTGAATATTCCAACCTTTTTTGCATCATTAATGAATTCACATATCAGAAATAAATTCGCCTGTCAGAAGATGGTGAAAAATTGCTGCTCAAGCAGAATAGACAAATTTTCTCGAAAATTTTAAACTTTTTTCAAAAGAAAATTTTGATTCCGCCACACCACTTTATCATGCCATAAAATCCTAGATCCGCCACCACTGAATTGCATCAAATGCATTAAGCTTTGATGCAAGTGCTCAAAATTTAAATAATTAAGTACTTTTTGCACAATGTTCCGAAAAATTTTGAGATTTTTTTGAAAAAAAATTGTGCTCAGAAATAATTTTGATAAGTAGACAATGCAGAAGGTATAATACCTTACATATAAATATTGAATTTAGGGAAAAGTTGGGTACTGCCTCCTCTTACAAACATAATGGATCAATTACTGATTAAGTCTTATATTTTTTTTATCATTATGCAATATTTATCATTAGTCAATTTCTTACATAATTTTGTGCTCAAACTTTGCTCAAACTTTGCTTAGTCACTACATTATACAGGTTAAGTTTCATATTTGGAAAATAACAAAATATTCAGAAATTTTTTGCTCTAAACTTCACCCTTTTTTGTTTTTTGTGTTTTTAAATAGTTCATTCTGCAATTTTTATTTAATTTTTTCCAATATGGTTGCCCCCATAAGGTATGTATTTTACTTGCGCTATTTTTCATATTTTTAAATGTTTAAGCACATTTCAGAAAGCTCAAAAAAAGCTCGCTCAAATGATATATTATTTGTTTAATTTAATATAGAATTCCAGTTTACGATATGGCCGCCAGACAGGCTGTGATACTGTAGCTTGTGATGTTTTCAGCTATTATTCTGTGATTTTCTGACATATTTCAAAATTTTTTTCAATTAATAGCTAGAAAATTTAATGTTCTTTCTAATGAGCTATGTCTTATGTTCTGAATCCTTCTAGGTTGTTCAGGAAAGTTCAGAAACCTAAAATTATTCATTGTATTGTGAAAACAACGTGGGCTTTGTTACAGTACAAACAATGTGAAGCTTATTCAGCTAACTTGGTGGAAACCTTATGAATAATGCATAACATTTGCAAGAACATGCTAAAAATTTCAAGATATGCTAAACAAGCAATATGATAGATTTGTTTTTAAGAATTTACAATAAATGATATTGTGAACCTAAATAATAGAGGTGTTATACCTAAAAGTGAAGGCAAGCTTTTGTCAAAACAGCTTGGACCTTGAAACAGCTGAGATCTACCTACTCAAAAATCTGTGTGAGCTTGTGTATGTACATAATCCTTCAATTATGCAAATAATCCTTTAATTATGCATACTGTACATTGTGATACAGTGATCTTATTAGAAAAATTATGCTTATGCCCAAAAAAGTGTTGTTTCTGTGAATATTTTGAGGAAGCCTCATTGACCCACAAAAGTAAAAAAATTAACTGCTTTGCCTGCTTCTTGTCACTTTGCTAAGAATGTTGTACCTGTGCCACTATTTGATTAATGTACTACATGTCTTAGGAGCAAGTTATTACATGGATAAATCCAATGGATTCCAGAAAACAAGTACTGAGAATGGCAAAAGTGTCTTTGAATGCTGCACAAATTGTTTAAAGTGTCAGCAGGACCTATGGAAGAAGTTGAATTATTGGTAGCCTTCAGAGAATTTATCAAATTTCAGTTGTTTATTTATAAGATCATAAATTGAGTCAGATTTGGCAGTCACTTAAATATTGCAACTGCAAAGTTGTATAAATGGCGTTTTCAACTTTGCTCATGACTTGGAGTTTCTAACAACCATTTTGAATATCCCATATTCAAAGTGGTAGCCAAAATTTAATTTCCTGAGAGGTGGAAGCCTGATACATTCAGATTGTAATGGTTTTTCTGCACCTATATTGTGATAGCAACGTTAATTGGGGATGTCTATGTGTTTGATTTGATGTGTTGTCCTACGCCACCTCACATTTTACACAATCTGTTCACAGAAAAACAGCAAAATATTTTCTCTTCATGCACTATGCTACTTTTTATGTTTGCATATATTATGTTTTGTATGGTAAGCAGTAGTATAGAGAGGGTGGGGGGGGGGGTTGTAAGCGCGCATTTCAAGGGTACCGCTATGTTATAACGTACGGACAGGCCGCCTATCTTTTGTACACAAGGGTACCACTTTTTAATCTGCTTGTTGGGCTATTTATAGACTGAAACATCATGATTATAATGAGCAGACTCAATTAGGTCGCACATTGGCTAAGTGACACAAGCGTAATATTGCGCATTGGCTCAGCAGCTTGTGACGCAGCATTGGCGAAGCATTTTCTGCAACTGGCGGCTCTCTTTGATGTCTGCACAGCCTGTTTAGAATTTATAATAAGCGCATTGGCGAAGCATTTTTTACGATACAAATTTATTGGCGCATTTTGTTGTCTAGCAAAGCAATTCTTTAAGAATAGGAGTAGTAAGGAGGGGGGGTCGCACGCGCTTGCAGGGCCGCTCTATCCTTAAGCATTACAGGTCGGCTGCCCCCGCATTTTTTGCAGGGCCACTTGCCCAAAGGTCCGCCTTTGGCTACCTTTGGGAAAAGAAAAAGGTATGGATCACTGAGGGTCAAACTATGAAGAGAGCGAATTACAGTCCGATGCATTAACCACATGCGCGATTCAAGTTGTTTCCAAAAAGTTGAAGTGATTTATGAGGCGGATGAGTCTACCTAAGTTGTTCTAAAATGTAGTTTTACGATAGTTTTTCCGAACTCAAAAGGCACAGGTTTATCTTGATCACTCTTAATGTTCACTTCAATTGTATTGAATAATTTTTTGAGCACAGGTATATAATGTGGACTAATATATGCGTGATTAACAATATCCATATATTTTCCTTCTATATTCACAACCTGCAGGAGCGGCGCAAAAATATTTCCAACAATTTGAGGCTCAACTATATCACAATATACATAAAAGTTATGCATTCCACCTAGCATGTCAGGCAAATGGTGCGCAACTATGTTCAATTCTTTCTTAACGGTATAATCTATATTGCCAAGCTGGCTCTCTAGAAATCCTAGCATATACATTAAATGCTTTGTAAGCTTCACACTTTGAATATATTCAGAATTTATTGTCAGATGACAAAATTTTCTATTTTCATCATACTTAATGCCAATGTATTGCATGTAATCAAATTTATCTATTGAGCCAATCGTTTTTATTCCATTCCTGATGGCTTGAATGAGATCGTGTATATTTAAATACCTTGCTCGAGGTATAAGCAATTTTTGTCGCACATTGTTTTTTATATCATAAAATTGTATCATATTCTGCTCCTCGGAAACATTGTGCCATGTATTTGCATAAATTATTTCTACTAAACCAACCTCCCACTCACCATTTAATACAATTTGTCTAGGCAGATTGGTAACAAATGTGGCTGCAGTATTTGTTTCTTGTGAATTGCTTGGAAGAGTAAGGTAAAATTGTTTCATATCCATGTTTACAACTTAAGTTTATTAAAGTATTTATAGATTTTTTTATGTTGCATTGATGTGACAATTTTCTTAAATGAAATACCTTGTGCACGCAAACTAGAAAATAGATGCACATGTGGCCGCATGAAATGCTAAATATGCCTTGAACTTCTGCATTATTGTATGTGTCAGCTTTTGCATTATGCTGTATATACTCTTTGAGCTCAAATGGTCTTCGTCCATAGCTGTCAAAATATTCACAGTGTCCTTTGTGATTAAAATAGAGGGCAACCCAGTGGGAGCCAGGTTGATTGCTATCATCTAGGTTCACTACAAGGGCAGCAGGGTAACTCTTAATGTGAGGTACAAGGTCTAATGCGAAAACACCTAAAAATGTACGATTTTGAAAAGCAGCTTTAAGGATTTCAATCATTTCAATAGTATTCATGTTTTATGCGTTATAATCATGAAAAGTGTTACGGTTTTTGTCAATCATTATCAAATTGTCAAATTCAGCATATATAATAATTTCAACACCTGAATCGGGCAAATTACCACTGAATTTTATATGAATGCTGGTTGTACCCTCGTGGATTAAATCCCAATGCCCACTATCATCTTCATCAGGAGTCAGGTCGAACACAAAAAAACAGTGACTCGTTTTAAATTCAGCTCTGCTAATAAAATTACTTTCACGCCCTAAATCTAATGCTTCAAACATTTGATTAAAAGCTTGTAGGTATCTATCATGTTTAAATGAAATGCTGAGTGGGTAAGCAGGAAATGTTACACCACCACATGTTACTTTTACATCATTTATATTAAAAGGCTTGAAATTAAATGGTGATTTTTCTATATTACCTCAATAAGCACTGCCTTCAACACATGCAAATACAATACGCCAAGGGAGCTGACCAGTAAACAATGTATAATTAGGCGTTTCTCTTGCTGGATTTGATAAATGCAAGTTGGTCATAGCCACTCTCCTTATGGGATATTTTGCAGTACACGATTGCATTGTTTGTTCAAGGGCTAGATTTACACTGTCCAAAACCTCAACTTTTCGAATGAAAAATTTCATTTGTAGGACCTGTAGTTCTAAATTTAAATCCTCAAAGCACTGCAAAACAAAAGCATTGCTATTTCTATGTAATTCTAGCCGAAAATTGGTAAAATTAAGCAAATATCTATCTTGTGAAAACATGTCAATGTGCAGTGGAGCTAAAACTTCTACAATGTTTTCATCCTTAAACATTTTTGACCGCTTTTTGAATGCTTCATTGTCTTTTGTGTCAACATCACCTCCACCTTCGTGAAAGTACAAGGCTGTCTGTAAGTGAGAATGCTTTGCATCATATCCAAAATTAAGCTCGGTTTCAAAATAAGCCCTGTAAGCGTATTTGTCAGAGCTGTCAAATACTAATTGACCTCCTAAAAGCACTTTACTTGCTTGAAAAAAAGTTTTACCAATGAGATTGATAGGCACATAGTCGGGTATTGCTGCCCCTGCAGCAACCGCTGGTTTTCTTATTCTTAGTAACATATAAATGTGGTTTTTGCTAAGTTGCAGGTAATGTCACGAAAAGCGAAAATTTGCAGTTTTATTTAATTTGGAAAACTCAATTTTTAGTAGTTTTTTGTTAAAATGCGTGTTTTCGCGTTTATTTAAATTTTATATCATGTAAGTATCTTAACCACGCAAGTATACTAAATTTTTATTTTTAAATGTCAAAATTATATTTATTGCTTCGTCTTTTTTTAGTTTCGGTCTGGAATTTAAGTATCAATCAAATCACTTGATGTTATTTATCTTTAATCCATACACCTATGGTTAAGAGCGCCAGATGACCCCAAACAGCCACCCAGGCTAATCTTCTATCAAATCCACGTGAATACATTCAAAATATACTCCTTTAATCGAGTAGCAATTGTTTTCATATTAAATCAACAGGACCTACTTACAAAATATACTAATTTCCTGAAAAAGACGAAACCTCACATAAAAACTACACAGACCTTATGAAAAGTATATACATTTCCTTCGAAACACATGACCCTCCGCAAAATCTACATAGTCCCACTCAAAGTATATTTAATTCTTTTGAACCCTAAGAAACCCCCGTAATATCCATTGAATTCAATACAAAATACGCACTAATACCAGACAACACCTGTTATTACATAAAATAAATAGAATTATGTTGAAAGTATGTGAATTTTGGGCCCAGAAAGGAATTTGCATATAATCTACATGATGAACAAAATATGGATATCAATGACGCAATTCACTGGCCTATTTTAAAACCACCAATCATAATCTAGAATCTGAAAATCTAGCTAATGAACAGCCAATAGGAAAAGTCACGTGTTAGCTAATCACACCCCCAAGACAAAAAATATAAAAACTTATATCACCATAGATAAGCGCTCAGTTTATCCGTTGACCTAATTCCATCTGCGTCGTTAATTGTATTTATTCGGAATTAATTATTCTAATAACGCTGTATAGCCGCTTTCGGCTTCGGACATTTTAAGAATCCCGCTTATCGTCGCGTGTCATCGTCTGCGTTGTTTTTTTGAATTTATCTTACGCACTGTAAGTTTAATTAGTTAATAGCTGCATATTATACTTTTTTGCTGTGAATGATTTAACAATAAAATCACCCCCAAATATTATGATAATTAACGCAGTACGTAACGTGACATTAATTGTGGTGGCAGCGGTGGGATTGTCCGTTCTATCTTGAAAAAAATGGCTTAAAAATATTGGATTATCTTTTGAACCCCCATAATTAAAATACTTATTAGTAATAAATTAATTATTGACTGCGAGGAAATCCATAAAATTAATAAGAAATTTATTCGCTTTTAGCTTCGAAAAACATAGTGGAATTTATTTAATCCCCTGGAAGTTTTATATGTTTTACCTTCTAACCACGTCTTCCCTTTAAAAAATTACGGCGTAAATTCCTAAATTTATACATATTATTAGGAATTTATCGAATTTGGTGTTAATAAGTTGTGGAGTCCTTATTAGGGGCTAAGGAAATCACGCAACGAAGTAACACTGTCGTAGATATATTCCTACGTAAATTATGAGGTGAAAATACGACCTTGTGGATATATCCTTACGTTCTAGAAACGAGGTGAAAACACAATTGAATAAATTATATTTGAAAGGTTTTCCGTAATTTTTTTCCTTTGAGCGCGCGTGGCGGTGACTATACATAGCACCGTTGGGTACCCTTATATTATTTTTGCTGATAGATACTGGCCAGGTCTTCAGTAAACCTTTGTTTATTATTAATTATAAAGCGTAAAAACGCGAAATTGAAATTGGAAGCGTGAAAAATAAAGTTAAAATAATAAAGCGAATTTCTCAAATAGATTCTAATCAGAGTTATACGGAATCTATTTAACAAAATTTATTAGAACGAATTTTCAAAATAGATTCTAATCAGAGTAATACGGAATCTATTAATTCTGACGATAAAATTAGTGAAAGTGAAGATAATTTGGAACATTTATCGCAGTCTGAAGCTCTTGAAGCTTTCGAAAGTACTCTTGACGCTCATCAAAATTTTCTTAACTCACTTTTTCAAAGTACTTTTCGTACCCCAAGAGCTCACAGTACCCCCAGGGCAGAGACTCGACCTCCCGTTCCTCCTCGCAGATCTAGATTGTTTTCTGAGACACCTTGTACGTCCCAACAAGGTTTCATACCCACTGATTCTTTTCAAGCCACAGAAATTTTACAAAAAACCAGCGTTTTTCCAGAAAGTTCGTTAAAACCTTTTAAAGAATTTTTAATACAAAAATCTGGTAGACCAGTGACAAGAAGTATGGTTACCGATCCAGCTCAACTTGAGGCTGCTTTAAAAAAAGCTTTTGAAGGCTTTGCCGAACCTCTAACTGAAGAAGTGAAACAGCTCAGAGAAACTGTAAGGGATGGTAATCAACCCCCAGGTATCATAGGAGACCCTCTTTTACGGTTAGGCACCCTTATCAGCAGTAGACCTCCAAAACCTTTTTCTGGTGCGTTTGGAGAATCTTTTCGAGATTGGCTGGAAAAATATGAGAAATATTTGACTCTTCAAGGAGTCTCAAATGCCGATACTGCCTATAAATTAGCATTCCTGGAGTCCAACCTGACCGGAACCGCTTTAGCAACCTTATCTAATGTACTTAAAACTCTTCGTGAACCAACGTATGCAGAGTTAATAGAAGCACTAAAGGAGCAATTTCCGGAGGGCCGGGATTCTGATATATACCAAGGAATGATATACGACGCAAGGCAACGGAAAACTGAAGCCGTTTTGGAATTTTCCGAGAGATTAAAGAAATTGGCAAGATCTGCTTACCCCCAACTTTCGGAAAATAATCGTGAATCTATCATAAAACCAATTTTTATACGAGGATTAAATCCGAAAATTTATGAAGGAATAAAATATCAAGAATTTTCTACTCTTGCTGATGCAATAAAAAGAGCTACGTATACTGAGCAGCAAATTTTTCGGGAGTCCATACAAGAATATCCCGTTCCACCCATAAGCTCTCATGCGTATAATTTATCTATCTCACCATCTATAGATCGGATAGCCATGGAAAAAGAATTACAACAAATTAAAAATATGTTATCGAAAAGTATTGGTTCTCCAACCTGCTGGCGATGCGGCCGTCGGAATCACACTGCAGATGTGTGTTATGCGAATCGTGTGCGGCCAATTGGACCGCACATCACTTGCTTTAAATGTGGCGAATCAGGCCAACATTATCCCCGCGATTGCCCGATAACTCGAAATGGTAATATTAATAATTCTTATAGAAATCGTAGAGATTATCAAAATTTTAATAATCGTAATAGTAATTCTATCGGTAATAGAGATAATTTGTCGCAAAGAAATAGTAATGTTTATAATGCACAGATTATACATGGAAATAGGAATAATAATCGTGCATATAATACGGGCAGAAATGATGTGGTTCCTCAAATTACTACCCCCATAAACGATCGAGTTAAATCTGCTGATTCTACATTAAAAAACAATCGAACCGTACGATTTTCTCCAAATCTTGATGAATCTAAAAGGAAAATAAATCATTATATTACTGCAGAAAATCATAATGATGAACCTCCTGGAAATTTGAGTTTTTTGGATGTAGAAGACGAAGCACTTCTACCCCCCATTATTCCTGATACTCAAATAAATACTCAAGTAAATGTTATATCCTGTCCAACCACAGACTCGTCAAATGCCATCCCTGACAGCCCTGCCTCACCGCCGCCGAAGTTTTCTGGCACAAATTTAGAAAATTTAAATCAAGGCGAGCCCCCATTTCATTCTCGTTCTCCATCTCCAACACCCACTGAATCATTTCAAATCGATGGCCTAGCTCCAGGCCTACGGCGCGATTTCGCTGATAGAGAGGCTCCAACGAACCGAGATGAATTTATGTATGAGCAGAGAATCAACGACATCAACAACTATTTGGACGACGTTTTTCGAGAGCCAGAAATCATATCTCCCGATTTGAATAGTTCGAGTGATGAAGAAAATGATGGCTATACGTGCGGCCACAATGATCCGCAAGGTTATCCGGCTCTAGTTTTATGGGGCCATAATGGTTATCCTATCGATTCGACCATTTCGGCTGGACAACCATTAAATAATTTAAATTTAGAACCGGAGACTGATTCATATATGTCCGCCGTTGAAAACGAATTTGAGGGCCGCTGGAATGTGCTGCATTCACCTAATATGAATGTTTTAGGCTGGCCGAATTCGAATCCTATTCGATCATTATTCGATTTTGAAGTTCGCTCCCCATGCACATGCACAACTTGCCCAGTACACGGAAATCAGGCTGAATATGAGACAACGGCTAGTCGCAAGCGTTGCCGTCCAGCAAGCATGCCGCCCGTCGTAAAAATACCCAAATTGGAAAAGAAAGAAAAGTCATCCGTCGAAGAATATGACCGTGACGGCATGAAGAAGGATGAGGAAACGCCATCAACGAGCACTAAATGGGACCGCCACGAATATTCAGGTGAACCATTTTCTTTACTGATAATTATTTTTTTAGTTTTTACTTTTACGACTAAATTATTCTTTATAAAATCTATTAGAAATCACAAAAGCCTTACATTGAATTATATAACGAACAAGATATCAAATATCTATTTGCACTTATGTTGTATTATGCAAATTGATAAACTTTCAGAATTCAAAAATAATTTTAAATCTATTATTATTGAGTTGTATTCCTTTATTTATGCATATATTTTTGAAATGTGTTTATTGACTCGCCATTGCTTTTATTATATGCGTCTGGATTTAAAAGTTATCAAAGTTAAATTAAAACATTATATTTTGCTTGAATCTATTAGCCACAGCTGCTATGAACAAATTATAAATTTATTTTATTCATTCTCCAAAAATATTGCCAATCTGCATCTTTTTCCATTGAGAAAATTATTTTCCCAAAGTCAACAAGCTAATTTTTTTCCCACATTTCAATTTTCGTTTCCCCAATTATTTGTGATGAATAGAAGTTTATGTTCTGTGCATTTGCAGACCTATCAGACAACGAATCGTAATGCTAAGGTGGAAAAGCGAATTAAAGGAAAGAGTGCAGTTAATTTTATGATAGTCATCACATTGTTGCTATGTGTTTTTATGTGTTATGCACCCACAGCACTTGGGGAAGGGGAATTTCAAATCTGCGGAACAAGTAGAAGCGGTCATCCCGTTAGTTTACCCCGTTCTGTTCGTTGCACCTTACCCGGAGGAGCCCTAAGTAAACCAATCAAGAAAAATGTTACCGTATTTATACCTCGCGTTCAACCTAAAAACACTCCTGCCATAAAATGTATGATAGTTTCCCGAATTGTTTGTACTAATATGGGATTTTTCGGCTCAAAAGGAATAATTTCTGATCAAAGTACTATTACGCCTGTACCCTATGATGCTTGTAAAGATTCTTACGATAAGAAAAATTATATGAATCATAAATTAATCAGAGATCCCCATGGATTTTTGACCACTGATTTAACCCTAAATATTCGATTTTCGTGGTGTTGCCGTGACGTATGTACATCAGTTTCAAATTTTGTAATTGAAGAAGGCCAAGTAGCCAGTTGGGACGGAGATAATCTTATATCTGATCTTGGTGATTTAAGTTCATGTAGACCTATTTATGGAAAATGCAAAAATTTGGAAAGCACTTTTATTTGGAATGGCGAAATATTTCAAGAAATTTGTCCATATACTTCCCATGGCACCTATAATGGACTTTTAAGTTATCCTTATGTAGTAATAGATGAATTGCAGAGTGCGTTTATAATAAAAGAAAAATATACAAAGTGTAGTGATTTGTTAGATGTATACAGTTCAGAGCAAGGAGTAATAGTTCAAATAGCCCAAATGGAACCCTTACGGAGCCCAAGTGTACCAAAAATTTATAAAAAGGTCGCTCAAATTGATTTTGACCCAGTTAATTTAAAATTGAACTATTTAGAATTAAGGCTTCTCCAAGAAGAAATATCTAATTTTCGAAGAATTTGGATCGAACTTTGTCATAGTCTCCAAAGACATATGGACGTTATTTGGCAATTATTATATATTGACCCAACAGTAGGAGCCCGAGCTTTCTTTCAACGTACAGATATAGTGGCCGATTTTACCGGCCAGGCCTTGACTATATGGGGATGTAAAAAAATTAATGCGACTAAAATTTATATGGACCATAAAATCAATGATACATGCTATAAATATCTCCCGGTAGAATATGAAAAGGAAGTATGGTTTGTTTTACCTGGTGGATCTGATCTAGTGCATTTTTCGGAAACGGTAAATTGTTTACATAAAAAAATTGAAATTTTCCGTTATAAAGATAAATGGATAACTAATATGGGAATGATTCATGTTAGTGAAATTCCTGTCGAACTAAACTGGAAAGACACTACCTCCCTCTTTCAATTTAATACACCGGCTGTCTTCCATGATCGCTTAGCTGCTGGTCAACCCACTTTTGGCCTTTTCCGAAATTATTTATATAAAACTGAACATCTAGAGAAAACTATAAATCGTCTGATACAATATACATCACAGATGGCCCTCCAACCCGGGGCACTTTATGACACATTAGCAGGAGTCGGAATTGGAATCAAAAATACATTAGAAGGGGCTGGAAATGCCCTAGAACACTTATTTACTGGAACTCAATCTAGTTTTACCTCAAATTTCAGAACTTTATTGAAAGGACCTATCCAACTTTTAATCAATTTAATTTTATTGATTCTTGTGACCGCAGTAATTGGGTATTTTGCATATTTATATATAATTCGGAAACGTTCGAGAATTTACACCTCTGTTTTGCCCACTACTTCGAGTTCTCCACCCATTGAGTCCATTGGAAACACGCTTTGGAACCTTTTAAAACATAATGAACCAAAAACAAAATGTCATAATTCAAAAAATAAATCAATGTCAAAAAATTCGAGAAAAAAGGTCTTTTGGACTAAAAATTCAGAAAAACAAAATATTGATGATTCTAACGTTACTGTTGCCGCCGTAAGTCAGATTCCTAAACGAACCCCTCACATTAAAGTGATTCTCAACAACTGCATTGAAGTCACAGCCCTCATTGATACTGGGGCAGTATTTTCTCTCTTAGATCAAAAAATTGCTGAAAGAATCCCTAATTTGAATATTTATGGAACTTTTGTACGGCCAATAGCTGCTAATGGACAAGAAATACCAATCATAGGATCGGTTATAATTTCAATAGCATTTCACGATGTAAATGAAACAGTCTTAGTTTATATACAACCAAACTGTTCGTCAGATCTTATTTTGGGAACCAATTTTCTATCAAAATTTAATAACATACAGCTAAACTGGAAAAAAGCAACAATAAGGTTTCGAGAATTATATATCCCATGTGAAGGTATGTATTATAATTCCCCAGAAAATCGAAGCAATGTAACAATAATTGAGCATGAAATAGTGCCTCCGCGTTCTATACAAACTATCTATGGAAGAATATCGCAAAATTATAAACCGACTGACACCGTTATTTTCATTCCAAATGGAACACAGGACAAAAGAAACCTCTATTTAGCTCATTCTATATGCACTGTGTTGCCAAATGGCATGATTCCTATTCAAATAATGAATCCTACTTCATCTAGCATTTGCTTATACCCCAACATAAAATTAGGTGTCGTAAATATACATACAGAAAGCAATAAAGTCGACACGCTAATGGAAAATGACTCAAACGTTCTTGCAATTGAAAACATAGAGCAATGGATTCGCCAAAATGCTGACATATCTCCAGACTTGAGTGAAAGAGAACGTGAAGAAATCATAAATGTGCTTATAAAATTTCCGAGTCTCTATGCAATAGGAGAAATGGACGTAGGGAGAACAGGACTAATTGAACATGAAATAGATACAGCCGAAAACGACCCTATAAGAAAACATCCTTTTCGGACTTCCCCAAAAGAAAAAGAAATAATTATGAATGAAGTTAAAACACTAGAAAGTAAAGGAATAATACGCCCAAGTACTTCTCCATGGTCTACTAATGTTGTTTTAGTTCGGAAAAAAGATGGCACACATCGAATGTGCATAGATTTTCGCAGTATAAATGATGTTACTAAGAAAAACGTATACCCATTACCAAGAATTGACGATATATTAGATACACTTAATGGCATGAAATATTTTACTACATTAGACCAATCAAATGCATACTATACTATTCCTATTACCGAAACAGACAAGGAAAAAACCGCTTTTAATACACCCATTGGTTTATATGAATTTAATTATCTCCCATTTGGCTTATGTAATGCCCCAGCTTCTTTTTCACGCTTAATGGACATTGTCTTATCTGGCTTACAATGGAGTATATGTTTAGTATATTTAGATGACATATTAATTTTCGCCCAAAATCATGATGAAATGATTCAAAGGACTAATACACTCCTTGAACGATTAAATAATGGGAAAATTAAGTTAAAATTAACAAAATGTAAATTTTCGTACAATGAAACCACATATTTAGGGTATAAAATATCAGAAAAAGGAATCCTACCTGATGAGAAGAAAGTGGAAGCAGTCAAAGCTATGCCTAGACCTACAAATGTAAAAGAAACTAAATCATTTCTTGGATTAATTTCCTATTATCGAAAATTTATCTCAAATTGTTCTAAAATTGCTGAACCTTTGACTAAATTACTTAGGAAGGGAAATCAGTTTCAATGGAAAGATGACCAGGAATCCGCTTATCAAATTTTGAAGGAAAAACTAATTCAAGCCCCTATATTAAGTCATCCAGATTTTACAAGACCATTTATATTACAGACAGACGCATCTTACACAGGAATTGGCGCTGTATTGTCTCAAATTGGAAAAGATGAACTTGAACATCCAATTGCATTTGCTAGTCGATCATTAAGAGGTGCAGAAAAAAATTACTCTGTAACCGAATTAGAGACCCTCGCAGTAGTAGAATTTGTTAAGTACTTTCGTCCCTATTTATATCAACAAGAAGTTATGATAGAAACAGATCATACTGCAGTGAAATCCATCTTAGAAAAACCAAACCCTTCTTCGCGAATAGCAAGATGGGGTATTGCTTTGGCTGGAACTAAAATAAATGTTGTCCCACGAAAAGGCACAAAAAATCAAAATGCTGACACTTTATCTAGATTAATTAATCCACAAGAAAATATTTACTATGATGTTGACGAGAATGAATTGAAATTTAACGAAAGTTTTACTCCTGAAATAAATACTATGCAATTAGAATTAAAACAAGGAGATCCTAGTTATCCGAATATCGAAATGGGTAAATTACAATATGAAGATCCAGAACTGCAGAAGTATTTTCCACCAAATGAATTAGATGAGAAATTTATTTTAGAAAATGGTTCGCTATTCAAAGTGGATGAACACATTAAGAGAATTGTTGTACCTGATAGTTTGAAAAAGTTTATCATTTATACTCATCATGATGATGAATTTGCTGGTCATTTTGCAGCTCGGAAAACTATTGACTTGATTGCAAAGAAATATTATTGGAAGAATATGAACCAAGAAATAAGAGAATATTGTAAAACATGCAATATATGTCAAAAAAATAAATCGACCCGATTAAAAGTGGCTGCAGATATTCAACCTATCCCATGTTTAGGTCCATTCGAAAGAATTGCAGTAGATTGCGTCGGACCCTTAAATATCACTGAATCTGGCAATAGATTCATCGTAGTATTTATTGATTATTTCACAAAATATATAGAAGCATTCGCAACTCCTAACATAACAGCAGAAACAATAGCAAAAATATTTGTAACTCAGATTTGTTGTAGGCATGGAGCACCCCAAATACTTCAGTCCGATCGAGGATCAGATTTTACTTCAAAATTGATGGAAGAAATCACTAAATTATTTGAAACCCGAAAAATACACACTACAGCCTACCATCCGATGGCTAACGGAGAGGTAGAACGCGCAAATCAAACGCTAATTACGAGAATAAGGATGTATATGAATAAAAATCAAATAGATTGGGATGAACACTTGCCTTACGCTGTTTTTGCTACTAACATACACGATAATGAAACGACAGGAGCTAGCCCTTTTATGCTTATATATGGCCGAATACCTAAACTGCCTATCGATGCAGTCCTAAATTATAATAAACCATTTTATCTTGTAGACACAGAGACATATGAACAAGAAGTTAAGAAACATTTTTCGGAAGCCTTGACAAAAGTACAAAATCAAATTGAAATTTCACAAGCTAAATATCAAAAAACACGAAATGTGAAAGCTAGAAATGTAAATTACCAACCAGGAGATTGGATCTTGTTAGAAAATGAAAGCACTAAACGTGGAATCCCAAAAAAACTTTTACCCACTTATACTGGTCCATATCAAATCAAAGAAGTCAAATATCCCAATATTGACATCAACGTTGGAAATGGACGAATACAGCCCGTACATGTTAATCGAACAAAGTTGTTCAAAGTGCGACCTGAGGATCAAAAAGCCGACAAAGAGACCGAAAGAATTGATGAGGATTTTCAAGATCTTGATGATGGATATACTGGACGACACATCAAGAAGATGCGCGTAGACAATGAAGATAGAGTTACTGGCCCGACTCATGACTATAACCTACGCAGTCGACACGTTTGATTACAAACGAGGACGTTTGAAGCTAAGAGGAGGAGTGTCACGAAAAGCGAAAATTTGCAGTTTTATTTAATTTGGAAAACTCAATTTTTAGTAGTTTTTTTGTTAAAATGCGTGTTTTCGCGTTTATTTAAATTTTATATCATGTAAGTATCTTAACCACGCAAGTATACTAAATTTTTATTTTTAAATGTCAAAATTATATTTATTGCTTCGTCTTTTTTTTAGTTTCGGTCTGGAATTTAAGTATCAATCAAATCACTTGATGTTATTTATCTTTAATCCATACACCTATGGTTAAGAGCGCCAGATGACCCCAAACAGCCACCCAGGCTAATCTTCTATCAAATCCACGTGAATACATTCAAAATATACTCCTTTAATCGAGTAGCAATTGTTTTCATATTAAATCAACAGGACCTACTTACAAAATATACTAATTTCCTGAAAAAGACGAAACCTCACATAAAAACTACACAGACCTTATGAAAAGTATATACATTTCCTTCGAAACACATGACCCTCCGCAAAATCTACATAGTCCCACTCAAAGTATATTTAATTCTTTTGAACCCTAAGAAACCCCCGTAATATCCATTGAATTCAATACAAAATACGCACTAATACCAGACAACACCTGTTATTACATAAAATAAATAGAATTATGTTGAAAGTATGTGAATTTTGGGCCCAGAAAGGAATTTGCATATAATCTACATGATGAACAAAATATGGATATCAATGACGCAATTCACTGGCCTATTTTAAAACCACCAATCATAATCTAGAATCTGAAAATCTAGCTAATGAACAGCCAATAGGAAAAGTCACGTGTTAGCTAATCACACCCCCAAGACAAAAAATATAAAAACTTATATCACCATAGATAAGCGCTCAGTTTATCCGTTGACCTAATTCCATCTGCGTCGTTAATTGTATTTATTCGGAATTAATTATTCTAATAACGCTGTATAGCCGCTTTCGGCTTCGGACATTTTAAGAATCCCGCTTATCGTCGCGTGTCATCGTCTGCGTTGTTTTTTTGAATTTATCTTACGCACTGTAAGTTTAATTAGTTAATAGCTGCATATTATACTTTTTTGCTGTGAATGATTTAACAATAAAATCACCCCCAAATATTATGATAATTAACGCAGTACGTAACGTGACAGTAGTGTGGGATCAGGTGGTATTCGAAATTCGTATGGTCCTTCATTTGTAATTGGATGCGTTGGCTGGATTTCGTGCCAGAAGCCTTGTTTTATCACTACTTGGGTAGGAGGGACCGTGAAAAGGTCAAGTTCGGTTTTTGTACTTGGAGTTGATTTTATGTCTATGAGAGCCATTATTTTTGTTTAGTATTGAAAAGGCATCATTTGTATTAGTATTTATAGACTTTGGGCGATAACCAAGACCTTCCCCCTGCTGTTGAAGGGCTTTAGAGGCTTCATCAAAAAGCTGAGCAGCTTCTCGCTTTGAGTGTTCTTTAGTTGATTGAAAGAGGGGCTTTCCATGAACCATATCGGACGCTATATTTGCACCTGCCACTAAAGCATGTTTTCCAACTTTCTTACCAATAGATTGCAAAACAGGAACAGCCATTCTGAAAAGTGAACGGAAAAAACTACCAAGACCAACCCCCGCTGATATGGAATTCCCTAAACCCCTCCAACCCATAGCCCGCCTGCCCAGTGTAATACTGCAGCCAAAGATTGTAATCGTCTGGGTGAAATTGAACATGCATTTTTGTAATTTTATTCATATATAATAATGAGTATTTATAGACTTTCTTCCCAATCAAAATCTACATTAGTTCGCGCTGCTGTAAAAATTTGCCTTCCCTGTTTATTAGCAATGCTTTCAATTGGAACATTTGTTCGATTAAGTGTTTTTAGTAATTCTATTGTACCAGGATGTTTGCTTATGTTTTTTCGCTCACGTGCCAAATCGTGTAGTATATCTGTGATGCTTGAACCACGAATTTTTTGACCATGTATAACAAGCTCGCCATTAGGGTCGATTTCAATACTAGGATTGCTGCGAATATAATGTAGAAGCATTTTAGCCTTTTGATAGTTCGATTTTGGAACATCAGCAAGGATTTCCTCATCATTGTCATTTTTGCTGTCTATGATGTTTACCTTATATGGTTGCTTTTTCTTTTCCTGCAATCGCATAAATCTGCCAATTAGTTGATTATATTTTATGAGCTTTACATCTGGTGGTACATTATTTCCGTTCATAATTTTTTGCATTTCTCTGTCTAAGGAGCCAAGCAGGGTGTCAACAGGCTTTGTATGTTCAGCTAATTCACTAGGTATTAAAATTATCTTTTCAGTGTGCTTCATTTTTTACCAATTATTGCATCAGCTAATAGACTGCCAACAATTGAAAGTATGGGTGTGAGTAATAAAGGAAGAAAACCACCGTTTTGTAATATAATGTCTTTTCTTTGTTTTGTTGTTGCCTGCTTATTATTTGCCAAATATCTAATTTGATTCTGATACCTTCGAAGTGTGTTGATTTCCTTCTCAGAGAATGGAATATTACCGTTTAAAAAGTTGTGAGCACAATCACATATGCAGAGAATCTGGTCTTTGCTAGCAGTATTTATAAGCGCATTTCTCTGAGGTTTTTTCGCATTACTTAGTACGTGTAAACACGTTATGTTCTGTTTTAGTCGTTTCTGGAGCCATCTTACATTTTTATTTAATATTTCTATCGGTATTTATAGGCTTTGGTACATAAATAGTAGGATGCTTATTGAAAATATCCGCTTTTAACCTATAAGTGTCCAAAATATTTTGAGTTAGATCAATGAAAAGATAACCGTGAGGTTTACAAGTTGCATCTGAATAAGCTTCTAGAAAATATTTCTGATTGTTAGGATAAAGCTGTCTAGATAAAACTTGTGCCTGTAATTGATCGGCAGGATTCTTAAACAAAACTATGTAATCAGAATTTATGCGAGAAGTGCGTAGTCCATCAAAAAATAGGTTTTGCACAATGTGAACTACACTAACGTTCCAGTGATGACAACCTCGTGTGAATAGTTGTATAATTTGTGCATTTCCTTTGCTTTCCTGCATAAGATCATCAAGTATAAGTAACTGGGGCGTTGGGCTGGCCTCCTTAAGCCTGCTAAAGTCAGGTAATCCAGTGATAAATGAAACATTTTTAAGCTTCTTATATAATGGTTGATCTTCTGTAAAGCACCACCAGATCTTTGTGATTTTTGTGTCAATTATTCTTTCACGGTTTTCTATAAGTTTTTTAACAAATGTTGTTTTACCTGATTTTGTTGGACCAGAAACAATGCATGTAAATGGATGTTCTAAAATCATTTTGGCTGCTCATAAAACTTTAGTTCTCTCTTTGTTAACTCTGTGTCAAACTTTTTTGGCCAATTTTTAAATTTTACTTTGTATGTCCCTTTACCAGTATTTATAGCTTTTGCGACTCGCTTATGCATTTCAGCCCCTGGTTCAGCTACTTGGAGCTCCTTTCTATAAAATGCACCAACGATTGGTTCTCCCATCAAATCTTCCAACTTGTATGTTTTAGGACAACTGTCTGACACCTCTTTAATACGAAACAGCTCATCAGTATATGTGTGCTTGCTCGCTTTTGCAAAACCGCTTTTGAGGGAAGTTATTCTCACAAGTTGTCCAATAGGAAGTGTTGCTTCTGGTTTACACATTTTTCTATTTTTTAGCATAAATGCTAATAATTCTCCTGTATTTTCAGAATTTACATCATTTGGGGCTGTATTGTTAAGGCTACTATGAGGCGTGCTATTATAGCTCTCAATGATGCTTTTATATACCTTTGTCCAATTTTCATTTGAATAGTATGTCATGTATCGCATGAGCTTGTCACGGAATGTTCTATGAAATCGCTCCACAAAATTAGCCTTAATCTCGGGACTACTTGTCAATATATGCTTGATTTTGTATGACTTAAGCAATCTATTAAATTCCCCTTTAAATTCATTACCATGATCAGTTCGCACTGCCTGAGGGATGTTAAGGGGCAATATTTTTTCAAAAGCTTGTGATGCAGTCTTAGCACTTTTATTAGTCATTGCCTGTCCATAAGCTTTACGCGAAAAAACATCAATAGCCATCAATATGTATCGATTTTTATAATTTTTATTCCTAAATTCTTTAAGATCAAGAAGATCTACATCCCACAGAAGATTAGGACCTGAAACTATAATTGCCCGCCTAGGAAATCGCTTCCTCACTGGTTTATGCAATTGATAAGTAAACTGTTTAGACAAAAATTCTTTTACTCGCTTATTTGATGCTTTGCTAACTTTTTGCAGTTTATTGATACCTGCAAATGCGCCCGGCTTGCCCACCTCAGTCCACTGTATCTTTAATGGTTCCATTGTTTATAAATATAGACAAAGAAGAGTTTAAAGTATTTATTAAAAAAATGGTTACCATACAAAACATTGTGTTGACTACATGCCTACCAAATGTGCATGATCTAGATGACATCTACCTGAAATTACCAAATAATCGGGCAAAATTGTATGTCTCGGAGCAAAAACTATAAAAGATGGTGAAAATACGATAATGCTGGAAATAACGCCTCAGCTGTTTGTAGGCTCTGCTAATTTAGGATTTCGCATTAATCTTTGCAAATTTTATGAGCTAGTGAAAAGAAAATGCATGTACGAAGTAGAATTATTCCCTGGTTTAGTGTACAAATTTCGAAATGTGACATTTTTGCTCTTTACAAGCGGAAAAATGATTCTCACTGGTGCAAAAAGAGAGCATGAATTGCATATAGCATATAAAATAGTTTCAACAATGCTCGAGCAATGCCAAATTAAATAGCAAAATTTCCAAACTTTACAAAAAATATTCCAAACTTTACAAAAAATTTCCAAACTTTACAAAAAATTTTCCAAACTTTACAAAAGTACTATGCTTAAGCATGTAAAATATATTCCAAACTTTACAAAAAATATTCCAAACTTTACAAAAAATATTCCAAACTTTACAAAAAAATTTCCAAACTTTACAAACTTCTGTGCCCATTTGTCAATGTCCGACTCACACCACGGGGAGGTTGGCACAATGGTGAGTCATTTCCAGCTGAGAAGCTGAAAATTTTATTTTTTGACCATATATACAAAAATTTCTAAATACTGCAAAATTTATACACCTAAACACGTAAAATTTATTCCAAACAATGCAAACTATTCTGAAAGCTATACTCCAAATGCACATGAACTTGTGCCCATTTGACTCATAACACAGGAAGATTGATACAAATTGAGGCATTTTATCGTAAAAAAATTAAAACTTTTTCTTAACATAATGTACAAGAAAGATCATTCAAACAAGTATACGCTCGCCCACGAACTCCTTTCGGGGAGGTAGCGCTCGCATACTACAACATTCATACAGGTATACACCCCAACTGCCACTAACCCGGATCGCGGGGTACAGCTGAGAATGTACCACAGAACCACATACACATCGCCGGCACTTGCTCCTCACAAGGCACGATATGTACATGGAAAACATCCTGTTTCAACAGGCTGCTCCTTTCTTGTATAATGTGCTGAGAAAAATCTTTATTTTTTTACGCTAAAATTAACTCAGTATTGTGTCAATGTTCCTGTAATATGAGTCAAGTGGGCACAAATTCATGTGCATTTGGAGTGAAACTTTCAGAATAGTTTGCAATGTTTGAAATAAATTATACATGTTAAGGCATATGAAATTTACAGTGTTCAGAAATTTTGTTAAGTTGAAATTTTTATATATCTAATGGGACTGTTGTTATTCCATCAGATAAAACTTTTCTTTTAACATACAAGTATGGTAGTCCCTGCTTTTCTTGTATGTATGTCCATATTTGATTATCTGGTTGCATGCGGAAACCAATATTTTTTCCGCCTTGTGGTTCCTGATTTTGTAGGACATTGCTGTACTGCTCAAAGCTCAGCTTATTTACCTTCTTCATTAAGCCTTTACTGCTAGACTTGATTTTATTTGTTGTCTCATCTACAGCAATGTACGTTTTAGCTGCCAAACAGCACATAGCTGTTCCTCTGAATTCCTCTTTTAGTAAACCGGGTGTTCTTTTGGTTGCTTTAGATGTTACAAACCAGTGTGAATAAACTTGCTCAAACTCTTGCCTTTTTTCCGGCTTTACTATATCCAACAAATTTTCTGAAGACAAAGCTAAATAAATGCTATCTGTGTCAGTCTGCATACATTGATAATCTGACTTGTCAAAGAATTTCAATAATACATCGTAGAAAAATTCTAGCATGCGAATTTTTGCCCAGTTATATACCGAAAGGCCTACTACAATCGGTAAATCTAAGGTTATTTGCTTTTTACGCATATGTATTTCATAACAGTTGTTAGTAATATGCTTAATTTTTTTAATAAAAGGACTTAAGCTGCATTCAGCTGCTTTTTCGTAGTCGGCATATGAGACATCTATGTGTTGTTCTTTGTTAGTGAGTGTCTTTCCATAACCTGTGTTTCCAAGAAGTTTGAATGTATCAGCCAGCATAGCAAGTTCTGGGTCTTCATCCCCCTCTTGCCTATGCTTTGTTACTATATCTCGAAATTTTTCAAATGGCCTTGTTCTCTCATACTGTATTACCTCATGAACTTTATCTAATGTAAGGCCATGATTAACAAGAAATCTTATCATTTCTGTAGATAACATGATATTTTTTCCAAAATAGCTGCTTATTAGATTTTGCCGTGGCTTTTTTAATAAACCCATTTTTTCAGCATATTCTTTCATTAGAGGGCCAACATCCTCTCGGCTGATTTCAGCATGCTTTATTATTGGTGGAAAGTCGGCATATAGGTCCTTTAAATGATTAGGAGTTGAAATGTCTACCTTGGCAAAGCCAAACATGGATCCATCAAGTATTGCTTGTGTCATTTCCTTAGTGCTAATCCAGTTTTTATAGTAGAAGTGCCTAAGCTTTTGTGTTTTTAAGTATTCCATACGTATTTCATGCCATTGGCATTCCCATATTGTGATGAGATTGTATCCTAGAGACTTAGTGTACGTTTCCTTCTCCTTAATCCAGTTTTGTGCCTCCTCTGGGTCGATTTCCTTATTGCGTGCGCCTGCTAGGCAGTCATGGCCATGCCAGTAGCAGCCATAGAATTCATATACTGTATTTGTTGCAGCGCAAAACCCATCAACAGGTAAGCATCTGGGCCCTACAGTTTTTTCTTTACCATTTCCTGAATGCTGTATTGGCTGGCTTATTTTTTGACTTTCATATTCAAGATATTCAATTGAAATTGGCTTAGCGGAAGAGATTTTATGAAATTTATCGTTTTTCTCAGGAATCCAATGATCAAAGTAGCCTGTTGGCATATCCATGGCTTGCGCCCATAAATATAATGCATTAAAATCGAGTCCTATTATTGCTTTGACGGGTTTGCTTGGATTGTTGCGGATATATGTCTCATCTTTTATAGCAAGTCGTGTCATGACCATAGAAAGTCCTCCTCGCATGCTTGATTTTAATGTATAGTACAAATCCTTAGAATAAGATGCAAAGAGAGCGAATTGGGTTTCTGGAATGCTTTTAAATAGGTAGCGCTCAGTGATACCTGGTAGGGACATTGCCTCCCTGAAAATATCTATTCTGAATCTGTCCCAATATAGTCGGGCCATGGTCAAACAAGCTTCTAAGAATGGTACAACATCTCGAATGTTGTAAAATATGAGGTAGTCTTTTAGAGTCTTCATGTTATATTTTTTCCAATAATTTATGCATTGTTCATAATCTTCATCGCTTATACATTCTTCTTTCAGGGTGCTATAAAAAGCTTCAGGGGAGGCAGCTTTTGTTCAGATAATTTATCAAAGGAGTCTAAATATTCGTATGGAAATTTAGCTTTTACTAAGCTTGCTTTATAAGCTTTCATAAATACATCTAAGCTGAAACCTGGAGCTACATAGGTGCTGATGTCTAGAAATTTGAAAAGATTTGTTGATAGGCAAAGTGTAGTGCCATTTCTCAAAATAGCTTTTGGCCATTTATTATTTTGCGGATCCTTGCGAACTTGTTGTATAAGTGCTGGAAATAAGTTACGCTTAATTAAATTTAGGTCATATTTGCCCGAGTTGAACCCAAGGCAAGTTAACTGAGTACAATACCTATGTAGCTTAGTCTTAACTTTTTTAAGCTGATTCAAGAATCCTATTTCGCGTCTTACATCCTTATCTTCGTGTTCCTTAACATATACTTCCTGATTATGAATTTTTCGATCTAGAGCTTTGAAAATATTGTGAAAATATGGCAAAAGTTGTGCGCTTTGCGCTGTTTGAATTTTTTCGAGATGCTGCAGTAATTGTATGATTAGCTGATCAGGATCCTCATTAATAAAACATGTTGGCGCAAATCCTGGTACACTTGTATGTACTGCGCATGAAATCGGTTGATGCTGAGTGATAAATTGTAATTTAGTTGAACTTATTTTTTCTTTTCTTAATAGAAGTGCCTCAAAATCGTATACGGCTAAGTAAGAGCAAAATTGATTTCCTATGGGAATGTCAAGGTCGGCCAGTTCTTCAAAAATAGTTTTATTTAATTGAAAGACTCCGCCTGGAAATTTATGCTTTGTCTCCCCTTTATTGCAGTGATTTTTTGCATGATCATGTAATTTTTCTGATTTTTTAAATAGTCTGCTGCAATTGATACAGATGTATCTTGTCGCATATTGATCGAGATTTATTATATAGCTATAGTGTGCCTTATCAGATGCAGTCATTGAAACGTCTAAGTTTAACAGTTTGTCATATTTCCTGATCGTATTTTTCCAGCAAACAGCCGTTTGTTTATCTACATCAATGTGATAACATTGAATATCAATTTCAAACCATTTTTCTATTTTTTCAAGATCGGTGTATGGAACGCCATTAAAATTTTCAGTGTTAGCCTGAATATTTTTCTTTTGACAATACTGTACAAAAAGTTTGTAAACTACGTCTGCTTCAAAGTTTTCAACAAGACATTGTGCTAAGCAACGGAATAAACATAGATTATCTCGAAATTTATGTCTATGCTTATCCTGTGTCATATGTAACGTATGCCGTTGGTTCGTTTTTTCTATCGGAAGTTCAATATCTGTGCATCCAGCTACGAAATTTTTTTGGGGAGTTACAAAAAATTCTACGTTTGTTATAGCCTGAATTCCCCATTTTGTATCTGGGCGGCTGAATTTTTCTTCAATATCAATTTCTTGAAGTTTTTCTGCTAAATTTTTTACGTCTTCGCTGTTCCTGATAAGTACTGGTTTTCCTAGAAGAGTAAAATTATTTTGACAGGCGTACCAATAATTGCTTACTCCAGTTTCCCGATTTTTCAAAATATATCCTAAAGCCGCATCAACGCGGAAAGCCTCTTTTTCTTGAATGAAAATATCGCTGAGCATTTTTAAATAATCGCCAGTTCCCCAGCGATAATTATAGGCGTGATCTAGCAAATCATTTACGCTTTTAGTAGTACGAATCAGATACCAGTACTTCCTGACTTCCTCCCTAACATCATTAGGGTAGTCGGACAAATCTTCAGGGAGAAGACTGTCCTCAGGCATCACTGATATTTGAACGGGCTCAACTTTTTCTAATTCGGGTCCTGGATTAGCTTTTACAAGTAAACATGCCTTAATGTGAGTGTCTGAGAAGAGATCTGACGAATTACAGTATATGCAATCATTTTCTGCGTGCTTATTCTCATAATGTGTAACAAGATTCTTAGGAAACTTGAAAAGTACTGCACATGAAGGGCAGCGGTACCTAGCACCCACATGCGCAGATTCCTCATGCTCTTTTAATTTGTTAGGTCGTGTATATGTTTTATTGCATGTTGTGCATGTGTGCAGCTTGCGCTGCGATCGGTTTGAGCCGGCCTCCAAAAAAGTTACTGGCGTCGGCCGACGGAAGCTATTTGTTAGCCCCGCTGAGACCAGTAACCCTGGAATTTTGACATTTGTAGTCATAGTTTCCAGAAAACTTGTATTCGTAAGCTATATATTTATAAAATTTGAGATAATTCTGAGATTTATAGACTTTGATATTTATAAACTTTCTAGTATTTATAGACTTTTTGATATTTATAGACTTTTGAAATAGTCGGATGACAAATTTCTGCGAAAAATTTTGATATTTATAGGCTTTTGATATAGTCGGATGACAATTTTTGACCGAAAATTTTAGTTATTTATAGACTTTGATATTAGTCGGAATGACAATTTTCAGAAATAATTTTTGATATTTATAGACTTTACTATGCTTAAAACTAGTCGCTTTTTGACAGAAACGTGCATTAAATCCGCTTATATGTCCTATTTAAAACATTAAACTCACGGGTTAAACTGCATATGTGCTGCCATCTTTTTTTGGCACTTTGCCAACGGCATCCGCCTCATAAATCACTTCAACTTTTTGGAAACAACTTGAATCGCGCATGTGGTTATGCGTCGGACTGTAACTCGCTTTGCTTGAAAATTTGTTCTCAGTGACACATACAGTATTTTATTCTTACTGAAGGTCGCCATATGATGACCTTCAGTCCAACCGCCCTGCGAAAAAATGAATAGTCAATTTGGGGGAGTCCAGTCCGGACCCCCCAAAATTCAGAAGAATCGGAAAAATAGGACCTTTTAAACATTTTTTGTGCTATTTTTGGCCTTTATGGGCTTGGTCCCCCCAAAATTGGTGTTAGTCCCCCCAAAATCGGACGGCCTGCTACGTGCCTGGGGATTGGCCCCCAAAATTCTGGAAGTACCAGTATTTTTCACAGGGATCCTTCAAACAAAAAAATTAGAAAATACTTTAAGCTCGTCTGAATCACCGCCTGAATAGATTTTAGCACATTTTTGAATAAGCCTAACATTTTTGGGCGCTTTGCGCCTATTCATATACATACAGCATATTTTTTATTATAATTAAAAAAAGTTAAACTTTTAATTTTCTGAGGGAGTATATCTCACTGTGAAAAGCTAAAAAACACTATCATTTTTGCCAAGTAACTTAACAAAATGCAAATTTATTTAAGACGCCTCGTTATTGGCTCTAAAATCATGAAATCATTAAGAACAGCATTGATATCAATCTTTATCTCTGTGAATATTGATCATCGCAAGTCCAAATTTTTGTGTACTATGATGTAGTACAGTAGCGATTTTAGTGTGGAAAAAAAGGGTTTTCGATCTTCGATAGTGTATTTTAGCATATTTCTGGGTTTCTGACGCCAAAAATAACTAAAAGGTGTCTCAAAATGGCGCGAAGCGCCGAAAAATTTGACATTTTTCCATTATGGTACAGTGGCGATATTATTGTGGTAAAAACCGAGTTGTCCGACTTTTAGTAGTGTATTTTACCTAATTTTTGGGTCTCTTAGGGCAAAAATCAATAAGAATTGTTTTAAAACGGCGCGAAGCTTCGAAAAATTTGACATTTCTTCATTCTAAATGCAAATTCTGCCATTTTAAAGATATGTAGGACAAACAATTACTCATTTCGGCGCGGAGCGCCTAAAATTTTTGGGAATTTTACACCTTTTTACAGTTTTTGTCTTCCCAAAAATCTTTGTACAGTTTGTACACACAAATTTTTGGGTACTATAATATTGTACAGTAGCGATTTTAGTGTGGTAAAAAGAGTTGTTCGACTTTTGGTAGTATATTTCAGCTAATTTCTGGGTCTCTAAAAGGAAAATATCACTGAGGATAGTTTTAAAACGGCGCGAAGCGCCGAAAAATTTGACATTCTTCCATTCTAAATGCAAATTTTGCCATTTTAAAGATATGTAGGACAAACAATTACTCATTTCGCACGAAGCGCCTAAAATTTCTGGGAATTTTACACCTTTTTACAGTTTTTGTCGTTCCAAAAATCTTTTTGGGCTGGGGGTCTGTGGTGGCGCGCTCGAAGCGCCCCAGCGGGGTCCGAGGCAGAGCCACGGAAAATTTCGCCAAATTAAGCACTGAAATATTGAATTAAATGTTAAAATTTTCATAAAATCGTCCGAATCATGGTCCTTAATTCAATTGATGAATAGATAAAATAGACTGGCGCGCAACTCGGAAATGTTCTGATATTTTCATGCCAGAATGACTGTCTTAACACGCATGAGGTGCGAATATTTTGTAGACTTGTCATGTATCCCAGTGCTAAGATAGCTTTTAAAAACGCAATCTGCACAAAGCGAACGAATCTTCTCCATACTTTTGAATTTCTCTTGACTAGAAATGTTTGCAAAAAGGTACTTAATCTTCTCATGGCGACAAACGCTTTATTCTTTGTTATTATATTTTTTTAATTTTATTTTCTCTGTCTTTACATATGTCTATGTCTTCTTTGTCAAATTATCAACGGTTTTCCTTATCAACTTACTTTAGCAGTTGTCTGTTGCAAATATGCTCACCTCAATAACTTTTCCTAAAGATATTCAAAAATTTGGAACAAGTTACCTGATCGCGTCGTCGCTTCTCCTAACGTTGTTTCGTTCAAAAAAGAGCTGCTTAATATTAATTTTACAATTTTATTGTTGAAGCATACCTACTTGTATCACACTCCGTGATCTGCATGTCCTTTCGTTCTGTCACTCTTTTTATCATGTATTTATGTTTTACCAAATTTACTATATTTTTCTGAACAATAGATATTTTCTTGTTTTGTCTCTCTCGTTTGTTGCTATGAAGTTAAAATAATGGCGTAAACTAGAATAAATCGGCGCGAAGCGCCGAATTTTTTGGTTTATTCACAACAAAATCGTCGCAGGTTGTTACGCAACCGCCTAGCCTCCATTTCTTAAAAATTCGAAATTTTCCCCAGGGGGGAATCCCCCTCTTCCTGGCTACGCCCCTGCTTTTGGGGACCATCTTTGTACATGCATGTACAAACGAACCTTGTACAAAAAAACACTGCTTCCAGCGCATAATAAACATTTTTTCCGTCAAAAACGTAAAAAATTTAAATGAAAAAAATAAATTTTTCGATTGCATAAATAATGCAGGAGGATGTGAAAAGCCCTGAAAACACGTTATGTAGAGGCCCCGTCCGTTTTTATGAGATTTTAGACGGAAAAATTTCTTTTTTTTGGATTCCCTTTGCAAAAATCCTGGCTACGCCTATGATCTGAGGCATGAACACCACCGCTACTAGCAATCGTTTCATTCTCATCGCCATTTATCGAATATGGTGGATTACTTGAGCTAGACTCTGAGGAGGCATGCCTTGCTCTAATAGGCTGATTAAAAAATCAAATAAAGTCACCTTGGCGTTTCATTGTGATACAGCACTACAAGAAACGAATCGACGCCGCCAAGCAAGACAGGCGAGGCAACAACTCTAAGACGATGTTAACACTTACAGTAACAGAACACAAAGTTGTAATAGTTCATAGTCAGTAAAGTTGTGGCCAAACATAATTCGAAATTTTTCTAGGGTAGGCACGTGCCTCAAGTGCCTCCACGTAGCTACGCTCATGGCATGTGGTCATGCGTCGGACTGCAACTCGCTTTGTCCGTGGTTCGACCCTCACTAACCTATACTTTTTTCTTTTCCCGAAGGTAGCCAAAGGCGGACCTTCGGGCCAGCGGCCCTGCGAAAAATGCGGGGGCAGCCGACCTGTAATGCTTAAGGATAGAGCGGCCCTGCGAAAAGCGCGCGCGACCCCCTCCTTACTACTGCGTGTCTTTGATTATTAATTAAATGTCTTTAAACTTTTGCCACGCGAATCAATAATGAGCCAATGTGACCATAGGTGGGCGGCAGGCAGCGCAAAAATCTGGGGTGGGGGGTAGAATGTTTTTAACGGTCAAAAATGGTCTTCACAAATGGTAGTATTACGAAAAAACGCCTATTTTCAACGTTTTTTATCGAGCACTATCCATTAACCACAAAAAAATCACGTAAAAAATTTCAAACAATAGATTTCTGGGGGAGTGTTTCAGTTTCTAGATGGTGGTATTTGGCTCTCTGGGGAAGGCAGGTGCATACCCCCAACCTACCCCACGCCCAGGTGTGTATGTGACCGACCATAAGGCTTTACTTCTTCATTTACGATTGGTCGCTGCGCTTACCTTCCATTTTAACTTTTTTCATTATCTATTTTTGGTATTGGTTCCAAGGTTGCTTTTCTTCTCTTTTAAGCTTTTTATCTATTCTTGACACTGCTTCCTCAAATGATCGTTTTACTTCCACTTTGAGATTTAGTTTTGCTTCCACTTGCTTCTGAATTTCTTTCATTGTATCTATATTATTTTCGTTTCAAAATAAAAATAGAGTCTAGTATTATAGACACTCAACCATAGATGCAGAGCATAACCGATCTGAGGGGTAGGTTCAGTCGGTCTGGGAGGGTCAAGAGTTCAGTTTTTCGGGCCAAAATGATTTCAAAAAGTGGTGCGCTAAAATAGTGTTAAAACTATCGCTATTACACCATTTCTGATCAATTTAAAGTTTTTTCGAAGAAAATTCTCCATCTTGATCCATTTTCTAGTCTCAATTTTGCCTAATTTTTCCCAGAAAATTATACATTCTAATCTGTTCTTAAGTCATTGGTTGAACTCATATCATCATTTTGTCAATAATTTTTCAAGCTTACAACGAGTGTCCAGGGCACGTCATAGAAGGAAAATGTAATCGTTCGATCGACACTTCTGTTTCAAGATTAGCCGATCCTTTAATCGACACATATTAAGAATTGTTGATTGGGAAGTACATATAGGCTAACTGTGTACGCGGATTTTTAAGGTCGAGATAAGATTGGTGAATGTCTTAGATGAGCTAAGCGATATAACTAGTAAGGCCATTTCGAATGAAACGGATCAAAGCCATTGCAACTAATATAGAGAAAAATTTTTGCATGCAGTTATATAGAAATGGTTAGATTTTGTGGTGCTGAAACGACTCGAACTTACCTGAATACATATACAACAATCGAAGCTTGTTAATATATTTTAAATGCCATTGATTTTCTAAATATATATCCCGATTGTGTATTTTATTTTTAAGTTATGCAGTCGAGCTGTTGAATTTCTTTAATTATACTTGTAGGCATAGGTGGGGCAGCACTAAAATTCTGGAAGGGGTGCTTTTTCAAAGGTCAAAAATGGTCTTAAAAATGATAGTAAAAAATTGCGAAAAACATACAGGAAAATTTCAAAAATTGGCTTCTAGGGGTATTTTAATTTCTGGGGACGGGTTATTCGGCCTTGTAGGGGGTGAATACCCTCCGAATTCCTCCACCGCCCACGTGTGCTCATAGGTAGCGCCTCAGCGCAGTACCTCAGCACCTGTGCAATCCTACAGCTACATATATGTACAAGGTGCGCTCTTTTTAGGCTATAGAAAATAAAAGCTCACATAGCCAATTTTGATTTTTTCATCACACACAATTCGAGCTAGTAATAAGCGCATAAAGTTTTTGGGCAACGTTATAACATAGCGATTTTGGATTGATTTTTCCCGAAGTTTGTCAACAAGTCAGCACAAATACTTCATAAATTTTAATGACAAAAACATTTATGAAGTTATCTAGAAAAACCTTTGATATATTTTGGAAATTAGCATAGGCTATTGAGTTGCAGTATCGTTGATGTAAAAATTTACTGGAAAAAATCATATTTCGGTCTCTTGTCTGTCAACTGTTCCGCTCATAACCTAGGGGGAAAATCTCTATCAGAAGAAGTATGTTTCAAGGGTCACACATCAAATTTGATTGCGCTTCTTTACACTCAATTTTGAGTTATGTATTCATAGAAGCTTAAGGTAGACTTTAGACAGTTGAGGCGAATAAACAGTTTCTGCCTCGTTCCTTCGCGCTTAACTTCTCTGGTTACGCGCACACGGGGGCGTGGGGAAAGGGGTTTGGGGTATGCACTCCCCTACAGAAGGCAGAATACCCCTCCTCCCCGCAAAACCGAACCCCCCAGAATTCAAATTTTGAAATTATTTTCTGCTTTTCCGCGATTTTTTTATGCCAATAAATAGTGCTCGATGAGAAACGATTAAAAATGTTGTCTTTTCGTCATACCACAATTTTTAAGACCATTTTTGTCCTTTAAAAATCTTGCACACCCCACCTCCCCATAGAATTTTGGTGCTGCCCTTTTATGGTTAACGAGTCAAGCACACAAATATTATACCGAAAATGAACATTCAGAAGATCATAGATAGAACTTTGCAGCATTTCGCCACATTTGAGCATACATACACTTTGGGAGCAAAAGACACGTTTTTGTCCGCGAACTTCTTCTGTTATCAGTCGATACATATCTTTATTCCAAGAACGTACCTTCTCCTCCTTCAGGAATCGCACATGCGCTTATGAGCGTTTGTTAGCACTAAATATTATGTTATTGTATAGGTGTCGAGCTTAAACAAAAAATCCATTTTCCTTCCAAATCGCTTTGTAGTGTTAATATTTCGAATATTTTAAGCGTAACACGTAAATTACGAATCGAACTTTAAGTATCTCTACACTCATTAATTCTTAACGTCACACTAAGACATGGTGATTAGGTTTAAATTTTATACAGAAAAAACTCATTTTCTGTCCATATTGCTCCGCATGATGATTTGGATTACGATTCTAAGTTTTAACTGTTTTGCTCATTCACTGTAGGTCTGCTGTAAGACGTATAGTAGAACAGAATTAAAGGCTCACGCTAAAAATCTAGTTTTCTTTGAGAGTGCTGCACGGTAATTTTTAAAAAATATTCTCTACAAAATTAGTACTAGGAATTTATATGTAAACATTCGTTGCATAGCGGTTGTTGACCTGCTATAAGACATTTGTTGTTTTTGGATGATTTTTTAATAAGCTCTTCGCAAAACTCAGTGGTGCCCAGCAAAGATCCATGGCATGAAAATTTCAGAGCATGAAATTACGAAAAAAGATTTAATGCTTTTTAAAATTTACATATCTTGTCGGGGTACGATGAGTGTGGAAAGAGTACAGAAGTGGGCAATAAATCACGTGCTTTACGTCCAGTTGTTTTTTATTATTTTTTTATTTTGTTTTACGTTCACGTGCGCTAAACATATGGCCCACCATTGTTACGCACTGCACTATGATGGATTATTTAGATTACTGAGTTACTGCCTGTGTAAAATATACGCTAGAAATGAAATTTAGTTCTAGAGCGATATGTGGGACTAATTTTTTAATGTGCTTCCTAATGTCAGGACTATAAATCTGCATTTTAAATCGCAGTAAGAGGCATTTTTGTATAGATTTTTTCTTTATTTGAAATTAGGACAGAATTGTCCTGTTTACAAGACGAATTTTATGCATAAGAATAATGTTGCTGATTGTTTGCATCTCGAATTGCAGCATATTTTTCGCCGTGTTGGCTCTAGTCAAGTCATTGGTTTACTCAACTATAGTCTGTTCCACTCAAAACGGCCTATTTTAGCTTAACGGCCTATTACTATAGTGAAATGTTTTACTGTTTAGATTGGTGCGGTACTCTTTTTAGACGAGTCACATGTTAAATAAAACATGAATAAGTCAAGTTCAGTGCAATGAGCCGCTAAGGTAGCATAATAGAAGACGCCATTTTTGCTGTTAAAAACTAATACAGTAAAAGAGTATAGCGAAAATACTTCGATGGAACAAAAAAGGAAGAAAATGCGTGCAATTTCGCATCATCAAAAACATTAAAGGAAGGGACTAGGGAAAACTCAACTATTCCTGTGAAAGTTGGAAGAATCTGCTAAAAATTGAACTTCCGCTAAAAAACCTAATAAATCGAAGTACTTTCTGCGTCCTCAGAAAAAAGTGCTTTCCCAGAGTATTCTTCACCGGCTCTGAAAAAGAGATTATGAGGGAGCTCTAGTGTGATGTTACTGACCGATTTAGTTTCTATTCAATATCTAATTTTTCATTCATAATCATACATGGCGTGCACCTATAATATTCTCGGGTACTCCGGACAAATGCGCCCCCCTCACAGCTATATTGGGACATATCTACGAGGTGCAGTTTTTTTAAAAATTTAGATAATAAAAAAGATTATGCGGTCTATTTTTTGTTTGCACTACTCAATATTGAGTTCGTGATGAGCGTGTAAACTTTTGGCGTAATGTTATAACAGATAGCGAATTTTGGTGGGTTTTTTCGCCAGCGCCTACGACAACTCTGTGTAAATGCTTCATACAATTTAATAGTATAGAATTGTAGAGGATAAAATTCTCGAGGTGAACTTTTTTGTTTTTTGATTTTCGCATTAGTTCTCGAATAGGAGTGTAAAGACTGTGAAAATCAGGAGGTGAAAAAACATATTTTGGTCGAGTTATCGACTTGTTTATGTGTCTGCCAACGATTCCGATTATGAGTCCCAATAAATACTTTCTGATAGATATTTACTACGGCTTATGGGCTACTTTCTGCTTTCCAGCAAACTTGTGTACGCTAAATACGGAGTTAAAACCAGGGGTTTAAACTTAAAACTCCAGTGGATGGTGTAAGAAACATATGTTGTCTAAGATTTCTCTGCCAATTTTTTCGCTTATAAGTCACGATAAATTGAATAAAATAGAAATAAAGTCTGACTTATAACAGATTTTGCCAATTTAGACATACATATGCATAGGTAGCTTTCTCCTAGTCCCCACCTTTTACGTCCTTAATAATCCACAATCCCAAATATATTCGTCATTTTTGTTCCATCGGAGCATTTTTGTTTGCTAGTTTGAATAATATCTAGTCAATCATCGAAAGGCTGATAAATAAAATATTTCAAAAATATGCATGTTGTTAATTACAGTGCTATAGCAATGCTTATGCCGTTCTTCAATCAGTGATCGCTTCTTTTTTTAAATGATCTATTCATGCTATTGATTTTTACGACGGAGTTGCAACCAGACACGCACGGAGGGGGTGGGCTTCAGAGGGTCTACCCTACAGGATGAAAGAATGCGAAATTTCGGTGTGAAATGAGGCAAAATGAAGGCCCCAAATAGATAAAAATTGAAATTTTTTCAAAAGACCTTTAAATTGACCAAAACCTGTTTGATAATATAGAGTTAACGCTATTTTAGCGCTTATACCACTTTTTAAGGTCAATTTAGCCCGAAAAAGCACCATTTTTTGAGGCCCCCGCAGATAGGCCTTGCTATCATAGGTGGGCGACACCAAAATGCTGGGGGGGGGTGCAAGACTTCACAAAGGTCGAAAAATGGCTTTAAAAACGGTGATATTGTCAAAAAATAACATTTTTCGAACGTGTCTCTTCGAGCACTATCCATTGGCATCGAAACATTGCGAAAAAAACAACATAAAATTTTCAAAAATGGAATCTTGGGGAGAATTTTGGTTTCTGGGGAAAGGGTGCATGGCCCCAACCCCCCACGCCCAAGTATGCTTACTATGTATCTGTAGTAGCAACTTGCTCCTGTAAGCCGCAGAATATACTTCGGTGTTTGTGCGCTTTGTAGCGGAAGTCTAATTTTTAGCAGATGCTTACAACTTTCGCAGGTGTAAGTGACATTTCACTATGCCCCCTTTTATGTCCTCAATGATGCATAATTCCAAGTATGTTCGTTTTTCTCTTTTATCGGATTATTTTTCTTTGCTTTACTTGCGCGATTAAATGAGTTGATAATTCAATTTTTTTCTTCCTGCGATACACTGCAATGCCAGATTAAGTATTAAAGTGCTCATTCGTATAGTAAAATTTGAAGAGTATTTTTACGCATGATTATATTTAGATCCAGACGAATCAAGCAATGCTTCGAATCCGATTCTCGTTTTTTCGGTGACTCAAATTTTATTTTTGATTACAAATATGTCTTACGTTATAATCTCCTAAATTTTTTTCAGGAACTTTATAAGTATGATTAATTTTCCCAAAAATGTGACGCATCTAAAGATAAAAGTGGCGACTGCGTTAAAAAATTCGCGTGATAAAAATCGTACTAGGTGTGCGAAAATTGTTCGAATGTTTTTTCCTCATTTCATTAGGGCATAGAAGATTGATTGTCGAAAATTCCAGTTACGGACGTAGTTTTACATATAAAAACATCAATTTCGACGAGATTGGACGCCGTAGATTAGAATAATGAGAGAAACTAGTTATAGGAAGTGCTAGTGCAATGACAGTTCCTTGACAATAATCATCCAAGCGGTCGCGACGCTATGTGTATTTACTAGTAGTTCCAGCGATGTTTATGATTTAATCCCACCGCGAAATGTCTATAAATTGGGCGGAATTAACTATCTTATCAGTTGCGCTGATAAAATGTCATTTTATAAATACGGTAGATTCGAAAAGTAAGTTTTGTCATTATTGGTCGTCTGATGGGACAAAAATTAGTACAAAACACCGATCATAATTTACAAAATCGATTCTGTGCGTTTACGGAATAAATTTGAATGTTTTCACAATCATATGGGTGTTTTCTTGGGGCGAGTTTATTTCAATTTAAATTTGAATTCGAATTTGCATTTGACTCACCTGCACGCCGATTACGGCTGACCTTCAGTGAAATTTTCAGTCTCCCAAAGATCGATAAAAATATGATAAGAGGTTTTAGCTATTCTTAGCTAGAAAGTGAAAATGTGCACCATCGCTCTGATCAGTCAGTTTTGACCACTCAATTTTAAAATTTAAGGGAATTTTCGTAAATTTTTTCAATGAACTTAGTCGAACACTGCTAGGAAATGGTGTTTTTGATAGGTGCTTACCGCACAATCGTCGCGAACGGGTTAGCTCTCTTCATAAATACGTAGGACTCCTAAAAATCGATAAATTGCAAGAATTGAATTTTCGGGAAAACTTTATATAAAAATGCTATTTGGGAAAATGGTTGACGTGTGCAGATTAGAGTGCCGATTATTTTGTTTAACTCTTAGTAAATATATTTTGTTTTTAATAAGTAATTTTGTGTTTTATGTTGTAACGTTTCACCATAGGCGTAGCCAGGGGGGGTTTGGGGGCACATGTCCTCCGAAATTTTTCGGAAATTTTGTTGATTTTTCTGGTGCAATAATTGTGTCCAGAAAATTGAGTTCAAAAAGGCAAAAACGTCAACATTTTCGGCGCTTCGCGCCGAATCATTATTATTTATTGTTATATATGCAGATCCAATGAGTTTAAAAGCTTGATTCATCTAAAATAATCCAATCATTTGAGTGATTTAATGCACTATTTCTTCTTTGAATGAAACTGTGCATGTTTGTTGAGCATAATAGTAGAAGTGTGAAAATAATTGCTTTCCAGATTGTCTATTCTCTGCTTTATTTGTCTTTTTAACAAGGACACATAATTCTAACTTAAATGAGAAGGAATAGCCAAATTTTCTTGTGTTTTTGCGCTTTCTGTTTTCTGAACTACATCTTATCAATAAAGAAGGCCACAAATGGGCCTGAGAACGGTAAGAACAAAATTTTCATCGGTACATCTTTCTAAATCTTACCGGCAGCGACCCGTTGCTGCGTTATATACTAAGCAGAGGTTGAAAAACGCATTTCAACTCAGAAGTTTTGTGCGACGTATGAGTTCAACAATTCTAAGTGTTTTTCGGCTTCATTTAGAAGATTAAAAATTTTTTTTTCAATGTTACTATTTAACATTAGAGTGCTATTTCTACAAAATTTGCCGGGGTTGTGCCCTGAACCCCGCTGGTTTGATTACTTGAGCGCGCCACCCTTGACCCCCTCCCCCGCCCTAAAATCTTGTTTTACACGTGCAACGAAATTTTTCAGAGGACAAAAAGGTAAAATGCTTAGGAATTTGAGTTTAAAGAGCAAAAACGTCAAAATTTTCCGGTGCATAGCGCCGCCGCTTACTATTCCTCCTTTACGTAAAGCTCCAGTATGTTGCGTTTGAAAGCCTGAATCAGTCAAAAAAATTCATACTGAGTTAGTTTTTCGGAGTTTTCTTGTTCTGCTCTGTCAAATTATTAATATTCACAGAGCTACAAAATGTCAAGGGCGGTAAAAAATGACTAAATTTCTTGATGCTTTGCGCCATTTATGATTTTCGAACTGTTTGTCAATAAAAAGGCTGGGTTGTGAAATCTACATAAAAACGGTAAAAATTTCAAAAATTTTCCTTTACACTTTTGTATTTTCGATCGTCAGCAACCAATAAATTAGCTAGGCTGCTCTACTAAAGGTCAAAAAACTCAGTTTTACTATACATAACGTTACTGGCATTCAATGCAAAAGTAGTCTTGAAAAATTTTGTGTATGCTCCCCCGAACCAAAATCCTGGCTACGCCTCTGCCTTTCACTATTTTTCATGTTTATTCGCTTAAATATCGATATACGCCTATTGTAGTCGGATGTCGTACGTAATTAAATTTCTTCGTGCAAAGGAAAAAACTATTTTTCCTCTAGAATTACGTAAAATTTTCTTCAGAAATAGCTTTTTTTAGCTTAAAGACGCTTTAGGCACGCGAAAAATAGTATTTCGAGACATTGCCCAACTTTTATAACGTAAATAGCCAAAAACACGAAAGAAAGAATCGGATCAAATAGTCTGATTTTTTAGTAAAAAAAGATTTAAATTGCTAGTGGGCTAAAAATAGACACATTTTTTATAATGCTGTTTAGATATTGAGTTTAGGAATAATTATTAATGATTCAATTATTATTGCTAGATTGTGCAAGTTTATTCACTCAATTATAACGTTGAGGAGAATGAAAATTTGAGGTTGTATTCTCATTTTAGTCTTCAGTCTGCTACTTTTACTGCATAATAATTATACAATAACTATTGATTACTGCATTATTCGATACTTTGATTTATGACATCCAGTTTAGGAACTGTTTTGGCTCGAGCACATACATATAACAAGTGAGGCAGGGGTTTGGGGCAGATTCCCCCCAAAGGTCGGTCCTTCCCCATTCTTAGAGTCGGAAACTTTATGATCATCAGCCCCTTTTTTTGCCGAAAACCTGCGTTTTTGGTCATTTGTAGGTGCTTTCAACCATTTTTGGCAAGAAATTGGGGTGTCATTTACTCGTCCCTTAATCCAAGAATAGCCGGATCCACACCTAGGCGTGGGTGGCGGGAGGAGGTTTGGGGGTATGCACCCTCCCGAGAAACCAAAATAACCCTCTCCCCAGAAATCAAAATACCCTCCAGAATTCAATTTTGAAAATTGTTTTCGTTTTTTTCGCAATTTTTTAATGCCAGTGGATAGTGCTCAATGAGAAACGTCGAAAAATGGTGTTTTTTTCGCCATACCACCGTTTTTAAGACCATTCTCTGACCTTTGAAAAATCTTGCAGTCCACCCCCCAAGAATTTTCTAGCTGCCCACGTTTGGCCGGACCCGTCCACCAGATTTAGAGCTGTTACTTATCTGCTCGAGCACGTCCACCTTTTTCATTCAGTTTCTCTGACTTTATGCTGAATAAATTACATTTATTACTCGTGTGTTTGAAAAATGAGTTTTCTGACCAATTTAATTGCGCAGTGCACAATTGTCGCTGTTTTTAAAGGTTATGATGTGCATGCGATGATTTTTCCGGTTGAAAAATTCCCGTTTTTTTGTAAAAAATGATGCACACATTTATGTAAGTAATCAAAAAATTTTGCTCATCCGTCCCTTATCATATCAGACTAATTTCTGCCGAATGAACTTGTGTTTCGCCCGAGAGTAATAAATAATTTTTAAATACTGACGCTTTTAAAACTAGATTTTTCAAATGGCTGAAACTTTATTTGTCCATAAACCTAGGAAAATTTTTCCGTGACTTAACATATTAAATTGCTTTCTATTTCTTCAAAAACGCAAGATTTCTATTGGAAACTTGGTTTTAGAAAGAAATTTATTTTTATCAGTGAAATCTCAATCACACAAAAATAATCGAGATGTCATATGAAGAAACCCATTTCGTCAAATCATTCAGTGAAAAAGTGTCGATTTTTCTAAAAGTCGAAATTTAGCTACATACGGCAATTACTATCAAACATGCATTTGAGAAGCTATGGGATATAAACCATAACATGTGCAGTAACCACATTTGGCTGCGATGATTATTCGCAGTCAACTGCAAATAATTTAATATACAAAAAAATATTATCTGCAGTCAAAAACCAGCGACCTAGACCGCAAATAATTTACTTCACTGTGTTATATTGCTTGCTGTCAAGTTCGCATGGTTTTTGACTGCAAATAATACTGCGCTGTGTCTAAATTTATTTGCAGTCTGGGCCGTTTGTTTTTTACTGCAAATATTATTACATTGTGTGCTATATTATTTGCAGATGACTGCAAATAATTGCTACACATTTTGGTGGGTGTGATGGGTAAAACATCACCAAAAACAACGCCAAGAATTCAATTTTTGAGGAGTCCATTAAATTTTCGGAACCGGAAATCCCACACCTATGCGAAGTAGGACACAAAAAAGTATTTTCTAGAAGAATATGGCAAGATCAAATAAAAATAGAAAAAAGATCAGATCATTTACATGCAAACGTGAATGAAATCGACTAGAAACTGCGAGTCTTGAATATTTTGTGTAATTTAAAAGTTGGTAGCTATTCTAGCGCTCATGTTAGTAAAAACAACGCAAAATTTTTCTTTTCCTCGAAAACATGCCGAAAAATATAGTAAAATTTTTCACCTAATTATCCTGAAATTTTTGAATGGGGAGACCCTCGATTGCGCTAGTATCTGATATAGCGAATATCAATTGTAGGTTTGATTTAATCATTTTTTAACATTGAAAAACCACAGTAATAAGATAAACAATTTTTTACTAATTTTAAATCGGTTTTGTTTAATTTTTAGCGGCTGGCTTGTGCGAAAAACATCAGAAAACCGAGGGCTCGACCAACAATGGACATTTATTTGGCGAGTTTGTGCCACAATGTGACGAAAATGGCAATTTTCAACTGACGCAATGTAACTCAAATAACGGGCAATGCTGGTGCGTTAACATTGACACGGGCCAAGAAATTTTGGGCACTAGAAGAAGGCCAGGACAATATGTAAATTGCAACGAATTGGGTAATACTATTCGTATAACACTAAGTTACAGATAAAATGATAAAAATATCAAAAAAACTTCAAGAATAAATTAGTGTCAAACGAAAATTAGAAAAAATTACATTTATTCTCCTAGATTAATCACTGGTAAATATGTCAACAATGTTACAGAAATTTTTCGGCAGCGTTGTCAATTTTTTTAAACATATACCGATAAATTAGAAAAAAAACAAATTTGTTCGAAATAATAACGTAGCCCGCATATGCGTAAACTTTATTGTAATACATCTTATTCAAAGGGTATATTTTAAGAAGGTTAATTTAAATTCATAATTTAAAGCTCTTACGACGATAAAAAAGAAAATGAAAATATGTGCGTATTTAGGAGCACTAGCAATAAATATTAGACGGGCATAAATTGAATTGAGTTTTTTTCATTTGCAAGTTGGCCTAGGAGGTCCATGCAAAGCTTATCAAAACGAACTTTTGGTAAAAGATGCTGGAAAAGATCAGCCGTTTTTTCCATCGTGTACGAAAGACGGGTTTTACAGTGCGCAGCAGTGCCAATCCGATGGCCAGTGCTTTTGCGTTGATACTAAAACGGGTGAAGAAATAAAGGGGACCAGAACTAAAGCAAACGATGCTTCTTCATTGTGCCTTCAAGGTACTTACACGGAGTACAGTTTATATCTAAGGATCTGTTAAAATGTGAACCTTTATTTCGGTAAAAAATGCAAAAGTATGAATATCGACCACTCGTTATGCAGGTACCTTTACAATTTGAAAAAATGTACGACCTTCTCAAGTATCTACATACGCGTACTATGAGGAAAAAATTTTTAGTGACGTAATAATTCATGTATGTGTCAAGATTTTATAAAATTGTTTATGGTTTATGCAGGATTCATATCACGCTCCACGTATTGAATACGCACGTATAAAACAAGAATTGTTATAGAATTTCAAAAATTGAGAAAATTCACCGTTTCTTCAAAAAATGCGTGGCTGAGTTACAACACACGCGAGCCTTGGCAGCTTTGACACCCGAAGTTCAAAATGCCCCTCAGACCCCAGGCTCAATTGTGTTTTTGTTAAAAGTTTTTCAAGCGTTTTTAATGTCAATAGATCGAACTTGGCTTCAAATATCAAAAATTAGTGTTTTTTGTATGGCCTTGAAAAATATTTGCGCCCGTTTACAGAATTTTGTCATAGCCCATGGGCGACCGATAGCTTACTGCGTTTCGTATTCTAGGGCCTATTACTTTTATGAATCTTTCAAATTTTTTCACTTAACCTGAGCTTTTGCGCATAAAATCACCGATGCTTGTCTAACGGTCAGTCATAGAACTTTGCCGGTCTGAAAGAATCAATTAGAATCAATGCTAAAGTGATGTAAATAATGCATCTGATTAATACTTTGTAGTCACTTTTGAAGTGATTTTGCAGAAAAGGCTGCTTATTTCTACATATGATGTTATTGAAACAACAGGACTGAAATCGATTTTTTAAGTCTAAGCTACATTTAATGATGATTTCAAGGAGCAAGAAAATGCCCCATCGGGGATGCTTATAAAGTCAACGATGCCTACGTCAACTGTTCATCAGATTCGAATTGTCCGCGCAACTTTACGTGTAATCAGGTTACGATTTCTCCACCGGCGTCGTACTGTTGTCAAAAAATTGGTTAGTGTTCTACTTTGCATGACATTGCTTTGAGCTTCTTAGTCCTCCTTATCGACTTAAAGCTTTCTAAAAAACTTTTTGCCTCGATTGTGCTCCCATATCCCTGGATTTGTGAGTCTATCATCCGTTTTGACTTTTGAGCAAAAGTTGGCAGTCCAAAAAAATTTTGAGATGCTTTTTGCTACGAGTATTTTTTGCCAAAAATACCGAAAATACAAGCCTGATAATGAACGGCTACTCACTCCTGGATATTTCGAGCTTTTACATGTTAAATTCTAGCCTAATGTTAATATGTATTTGCGCAAGCTCCACAATGCCACACAATTAGCAGTTCAAATCAGGTTTGCGACTTTCCGTGGCCTTTCAAGCTTGCTTGTTACTTATTCAAAACTGCATCCTGTTCAGTTTGTAGATAAAATTCAAAATTTGTCTGGTACGTATGTCCTTACGAGGAATATACTGCAAAAATGATTTAAGATACGATTTCAGGAAGTTTGATTTGCGGACGGAAAATGCAATAACAAATAAGTCAATCACTACGATTATGTATGCATACTCATCTCAATCACAGATAACAACGCTGCATTTCTATAAATACGCCAAAAGATTGCCAAAAATATTGATGCCTTGACAATTTATGGTTTTTATTTAGCTTAAATGTTGGGAGCTAAGGCAAAGGGCTTAGAGACTGTAGCAAAAGCCATCCTTTTCCATGATAATGTGAGATAGTCGTGTCTTAAGTAACATTGCCATTATATTCGTAAATAAAAGGTTAAAAATAAGGTATAAGATGTAAAATTCGAGTGTGCTCCTTGTGTACTGAAAAATGTATAGACCATATGCTAATTAAAAAACGTTGCCACACGTAATAAAAACTGGAAATTCGGCCTCCATACGTGCTGTCAATTGAAAGGTGAATAAACTCAATAAAAAACGGTTCTGCGTTCGACATATGTTCTAAAAATAACGAGTTATACGCGTTCATACGCTTTAAACTTTATAAATCAATCAAAAAAATATATAATTCAGACTTTTTGCGGGAAATTTTTTTAATTTCTTTTCTTATTTTCAATACTAATGTCTAAATGGATCGACACAATATAAATATTAATTTTTAGCTTATGATTAACCTCATGCTATGATTTACAAAGATTTTTTTGCGGATTTCAATGACACGTCGAAGGATGAAGCAGTATAAGCGTTTTTTATGAAATCAGTTTAGCAGAGTACCGAGTAAAAATCAAGATCGCCTATCTGTGGCTGTTTTTAATCATAATTAGTACAGAAGCAAAGTATCACTACATCGCCGCAATAAACTCTATTGCATTCATTCCATGCAGTACTTGATTTGATTATAAGCCATTATTTGAAGCTGATTTAAATTCATCAACTAATGATAAATTGAGTGACTGTGCATTTCTCAATTAGAATTCGTTCAATTTGTGTTATTTGATGTATTTTTTCAATTAAACTTGCCCTGTCGTTTGCATTGAACTTTTGCGTTTAGTCAAAAATTTGGTCGCAAGCATAGTTTATGTATTTTGCTCCAATCTTCTGCGATTCAATATTGTTAATCAAGCAAAAACTGCAGCCTGAGGAGAGCATCTTTAAATAATAGAATTCTTTTTTTTGCTTCTAGCCAAACCGACTATCGTTCCGCATATTGAAATTTTAATGGGATCCAGGCATGCGACTTTGAAATCATTCAAATCCATACAAGATAAAGTTCATCGTAAATCTACGAGAAAAGGTAAACTTCTTCGGCTGATTGTTGTTATTGCCTTGCACCAAAGCAAAAGTTCACATACAGCACGGGAATTCTGGAGGAACAGCTCCAAAAAAGTTGTGAGCCTTTTTCCATTATGAAAAGATAAGCATACGTCAAAAATACTAGTTTTTGACGATTCTGGCAATGTCCGTTCTTTCAAAAACACAAAACCTTATTAAATTTCAAAACGTCCAAACAAACTTGATCAAATTGAACAAGAGAAAGTCTAAAAAATGCGTATACAGAGCGAGGCGTCGAAAATTTAAAACCTGTGAGTCAAAAGTTGCTAAACGCGCTTGAAAAGTCAAGTGATTTTCGCGTAAAACCGACAAATGTGGGGCCGCAGCAATTTTGCGTGGGTCAGTGACTATTTTTAGGATCAAAGTCCAACCCCCACATTCTCCCATTCCCGCCCGAAAAAAAGTAAGTCTTTATGTTTGGTTCTAATGATTTGGACACCAAAACTTGGCTTACCTCCGGAACCATGATACCACTTTGAAAACAATAAATATTTTTTTCTTTACGATTTTATGATGTGTGCATATCGTCTGATTAGGAGCATCAAAGGTCTATTTTTGCTCGTGTCATTCATTTTGGGCTTTTCACCTTTTAACATGTTTCTTAAGTATTTCGATATTGCTTATGTGTAAATTCTGAGCCAATTGATTGATAAATTCGACCGAATTTTTACAACCAAATCGAAGCACTCTTAATTCTCACGCGATTGCTAAAACTACGCATTAAATTCAATTTCAAGATGGAATACGGTTGAAAATGCTTGAAAACTTGGTAAATTGAGATTAGAAGGCTAAAAACTAAGATTTAGGGTCAGCAGAACTTTCTCGGCGATCAACAGCGGAGGTCGACCCAACTCCTTCGCCGAAAATACATCCTATTCGATTCACAAAAGGAGACAGCGGGATAAGAGCGAGAGCCTCCATTGATTGTCTCCCTCCTTCATACACTATATTGGTGAACATTTCGAGAATTAAGAATTAATAATCAATTAATCAACTAATTAGTTTGGTATATTTTATTTAGTTATTCACCTAGAGAATGCCGTGAATTTTCGTCGTTTAATTTATTTATTTATTCACCTGGATAATTCCATAAATTGATACTTTTAGACGAAATGATGGACGCTATTGAAGGGTTAGAGAATCCATGCGAAAAGCCTAAAGATTCGGGAAATTATTGCAATGAAAGCGATAGAGGAAGTTCGGAGGAGACTAGATGGTATTTTAATCGAGACAAATTCGTATGCCTGGCATTCCAGCGCAAAGGATGCGGAGGAAACGCGAACACTTTTCCAACCAAATCGCAGTGCGAAATGCGCTGCAAACCCCGTAATGCATTTGCACAGCTTCAGTTAAACAGTACTTCTAGTCATAATATGGTCGCAAAGGTTAAAAAAAACAAATCAAAAAAACCTGTCTGACAAAATTGATTGATAATACATCTCGGTGCCTAAAAGATTCCTATCAAGGTACGCCTAACTGCTAATAAGAAAACCTGATAACAGTAATCCGTTTCAGATATGATCGACTTTGAAGTTTATCAGAGGTCACGGAAAATTGGCGAAAAAATCAAGTAATGCTGGTAATCCCGCTAATCGGCTAAAAAATTCGGAAAATATGCGGAAAATCAGGCCAGCGTAAATTGCAGTGTGGTATTGTTGCTAGGAAACAAAAAATATGAAAGAATTTCTTTAAGAACACAGGAACGATAAAAAACGTTAGCTATTTGTAATTTAAATGCACAAGACGCCTATGCAAGCCTAAAATGAAGGGAAATTCGGGATTCAATAGTTTTGCGTGAAAAACTAGTAGCATTCACTAGATGCTTAATAAAATTGCATTTTCATATCTTAGTCACACAGCTCCGATTGAAATTCACTAATTGCTTGAATAGCGCTGCTTGATAGCAGCATATTTGAATTACTTGATTATATTTACGTTTTGACAAATTTCACTTGCATGGGCCATATATTTGTTGCCTGCTTCACTGTCTATTACTTACTTTTTATCTCTTATGCAGTATCCTGATATTTTTCAAGTGTCCTCGCATTTTTGTATTCTCACTCGTTTGTCTCCTCCAGTGACATTGATGGCGTGATCATGTTATGCTATTTTGAGTCCTGTTTTGCGTGGCTTATTTAAATATTGCATTATGTGATTAGGTGTTCGGGCATGTTAGGTTCTGGAAAGCAAGGCACTCAGTGCGAAATTTCAGAAATTAAAAATTGTAGATTAAAAAATTTAAATTGATTTTGATTTAAAATTTTTCAATGTAAATTTCAGATTTCAAATTTACACACTGCAAGTCCAATTTTAGCTTATACTCGTATAAATCCGAATTCGCAATTCGTAACTTCCTCTATCAACATTTCGTAAGTTTTTATATAAAAAAGCCAATAGTGCAAAACAACTGTATTTTAGCGCGATTTATCAAAAAGATGCCCAACGATGTCAATGAATGATAGTATTTGCTTAAAATCTTACAAATTAGAACATAAATTAATGGGTAGGACGCAAAAGACAAAAGTTATGCACAAAAAACATAAAGAAAAACAAAAGAAACAGTAAACGTTTGATTAACAACCTATAGATGAATAAAAAAATTTTAATTGATTTCTCGCTTCAGAAGATGGCCCAACGTGTTCGGGCAATGTGAACGCTTACGATTCGGAAAACGGCACTTTTATCGAAGGCAGGGATTGCCGAAAATCGTCGTGCCCACAAGGATGGACTTGCAGAATGGGCTGGTTATTCGCCGTTTGTTGTAACAAGACTGTTGAAGGTGCTTATCCAACTCTCATATTTCTTCATTTTTGTTTCTTTTTACCAGAGCTTTTGTTTCAAAATTCGATCTTATGCGAGTAAATCCGGTCAAAATTATTGCCAAAATTAATAATATACTCGTATATATATATATATATATATATATATATATATATATATATATATATATATATATATATATATATATATATATATATATATATATATATATATATATATATATATATATATATATATATTTGAAAAATTAGCAAAAACGAGTCCCGCGCAACCTAAAGAAGAGAAATTACAAATATTATAATATTAGAGCTACAATTAAATTACCAGTTTTTTGTAATTTGCTATTTTTTGTCTCCTTAGTCAAAAACCAAAAATTTTAATTTTAATAAGTCTGCCGGATTTTTTGAAGGGAGGGGTTGTGGTTAGGTCTGGGGGAGATTCTCACTTTTATATGCACCATCGTTGCTGAGAAACAGCGTTGATCTTCAAAAGCCTTTGTATATTTTGTAATTATATATTTTTTCCGTCCTCTAGTACGGTGTGGTAGCATTTTCTGCTTGTAAAATTGGAGTTTTTCAACCTTTGATAGTGTTTTTTAAAGCTATTTATGTGTTTCTATGGACTAAGAATACTTTCTTTTTAGCGCTGTTAGGTTTTGTAAGGCTCCAAAAGTCATTCGAAACGTCTTAGAGACAATTTTGGAGCTTTGGGAAGATTAACAAACGAAAAGAGCAAATAAAAAAAGATACGGAAATGAGAGCAAAAGAAAAATCACGGATTGAAGAATTTTGGCATGTTTACCACATGTATGTCCATGTCAAGCTAAGTCACTCAAGAAACAAATAGAGCTAAATGACAAAATTTATAGCAATTAGCTGATTCTGGGTTTTATATTCGATGGCTGGAGCATAAATATTATTTTTGCAATTATATATGCATACAATTACCGAGTTACCGAATTATTAACGAGTTTGAGACCATTTTCACAGTCTTCGCTTTCCGAAAAATCACTCCACCCAGTGGCGGATTCAAGGGAGGGGAGGGCGGCAGGGGCGGCAGCCCCACCCCGATTGGCCAAAAATATTCGGCGAGATAAAGAATAAATATGCAATTTGCAATGATTTTTGGCCGTCAGCTGCCAAATTTCCCAAATTTTTCCGGCGGTACGCCCCGGATGATACCTATTAATGATATTTATTTACGTTCTTGGCGACCTGTATGCACAGTTTTTTTTATTCAGCAAAGATTTTTCCTGATGTACAAAGACTTTTAGGACCGTCTTTGCACATGTAAAAAGATTTTTAGGGAGACAAAAAAATTGAAATAAAGGTGTAAAATTCGCAACAATTTTCGTAATTGTGTGTTCTATATATCTTTATAATGGCAGAAATTGCATTTGGAATGAAATAATGTCAAATTTCTCGGCGCTTTGCGCTGTTTTAAGACGATTCTTAGTGCTTTTTGCCCTCAGAAACCTATACATTTGCTAACATACACTACCAAAGGTCGAGCAACACGGTTTTTACCACACTAAAATTGCTATCGTACTATATTACAGTACCCAAAAATTTGTGTGTATAAAATGTACAAAGACTTTTAGGGACCATCTTTGTACATGTACAAACGGACCTTGTACAAAAAACACTGCCTGGAAGCCATTTTCTGTTCATGTATGTTTCAAAACACTTTTAACAGCAGAAACAGCTATTTTTGCATAGATTTCTTCTGTTTTCAATTACAAACTTCGATGTTTCGCATCAAATGCTATAAATACAGGAAGTCAAGCAGTAAATCATGCTTCTAGACGTCTATCCGCCTTAATTTCACGAATTTTCCGGCGCTTCGCGCCAGATTTTTGTTTAAGTCAAAGAAATTTAATGATTTTATCACACAAAATTGTCGAAAATTTTGAAATTTTCAGGAAAAATATTGCGTCAAAAGTGATTTTATGTAAAAGTATACAATGTAAAACACTTAAAAAACGCTATTTTGCGCGTAGGGCAAATTTTCGGACCTATTTTTGACTGTTTTTGCAAAAGTTGGGATACCGCCCCCCCTTAGGAAGATCCCAGATCCGTCACTAACTCCACCTATATGTACAAAGTTGGTTCCTGGAACCTTTTCATATCGGAAAAACATATTTTGCAAGAACTATGCAGAGGAATTGAATGTTTTATATTTTTTCAAAATCAGAAATCTATGATGACGCATACAGCGAAAGGTGTCACGATGGAAGCGAGGCATACATGATTCAAGGCGAGCATTCCCCCGAACCTTATTTCGGGGAAACCTGCAACGATTTACGTTGTACGCCAGGCTATTCGTGCAAGCAGAAAAATTTGGGCTTCGCTAAATGTTGCTCCGATCGCAACGTTTCGCCCGCCGGAAACATCATTCAAAATAATGGTAATTGAATAAAAGCATGTCATTTTAGCTTGCAACGTTAGATTTTTCGAATAAACCGGAACAACTACTAAGATTCAGCAGTTGAAACTATAGATCATTGTAAGGACGTAAAATTTACTACCTATTTGCTAAAGAATTGTAAATATCTTTAAAATGGTTACGAATTGTGACACGAAAATGTAAAAATGGCTTCTTTTCCAATATGGCTGCTCTACAGGCGGCCATGCTTTAAATTTTAAATTTTCTGCCGCAATAAACACACGAGTAATCATTTGAAAGCGATTTTATCGGCAATTGTCTAAAATGCGCTAAGAAGTTAATTTGCCCGTTTAAAGCATACCATGACGCGCTGATAAAAAAATACGGCCATGTTCTAATTTTAGCTTTTTTTGTTCTGTGGTTTGCTGTAATGATAAAAAATCGATGTTTTTCCGTTAAACTGATTCGATTTTTTCATATTCAGAGAAATTTTACGTTTCTAATAACTAGCTCCGGCGGTTCTTGAGATTAAGTCAAAAAGCTCATTGGCGACATATAGCTTGGTCTGTGCTTTTGTATGGCTTCGCAATACGTATTCTACAGGGTCTACGACGTTTTGGCGCCGCCGTTTTGGCGCCAGCAACTTATAAATTATTCTAATTAAATCAATTTTGAAGTAATTTTAGGTTTTACAAGCTACAAAATAGCCTATTGTTCTTTTCGATTCGATGATATTGATTTTTGTATGACCTGAACAACTGTAGAAACTCCAGTGTATTTTTAGATGCATGTTAATTATCTCACTAAATTCGAAAGATATCCAGAAACTAATGTGTAGCCATCACGTAGAGAATTGAATGGACTTCTCAGAATCTGTATTGACACTTTAATCATGAATGAAATGTAAATAATTAATAATATTGCAAAGAGTGTGGCGCCAAAACGTCCCATTTCGTATTCTACATGACCCGATGCGTTAAACAAAGTGTACTATATGATTCGAAAAGAAATCAAATTTCCTTTCTATTGATTGATTAGTCGTTTTTCCCATGTTAAAGGTAAGTAATGCTACATTTTGAAATATGAGGAATTTTTAAAAGATCTGTGAGAATGCCAGGATAATGTACGTAACTTTCTGTGATCGTAATAGAGCCCGCCACCTTACAAAGTTCTGAAAGGAACCAGTTCGATTGGGGATGAAAAGTAAAAGTGGTCCAGGCCGAGGCATCCGCAGCATGGGATTTCTGAATGGAGGGAGCGAAATTCTCAAATGCCTTTTGTAGGCTCAAAAATCGAGGACAGACGTCAAAAGCATCGATTTTCGGCGTTTCTGACTATGCTCGACCTTTCTATTTATAAAAAATTTTTTTAAAAAATAAAATAATTCGAATAAATAGAGCAAAAAATGTTCAAGAAATGAGAATATCGCGCGAAGCGCGTGAAATCTTACAATTTTGAGCAAATAAATGGCTAAAAACGCTTAAAACAGCACATTTTCAACGAACTTTCCGAAAATTTTTGAAAAATCGCGTAATTCTTGGGTGGGGAGAAAATTTTTTTGGGAAGAATATGTTAACCCCCCAAGACCACGTATTGTCCAGGCTGACTTACTTTTTTGAGCTTGCCCGACCTTATACAGCAGTATAAATCATGTAATTGTCATCGATTACCAGAACACTTGATTTTTGTCCATCTTTAATCTCTCATATTCACCATCGGAAAGTTTTCCCTTCTGTCCCAGTAGGATATTTAGATAGTGCCCAGCACCGTTTTCTAGTTTGGCACCCGATGTTTAATTATTCTGATAAAAGCAACAAACAAAAGATCAACAGAAAAATACACAATAGGCAGAAATTTAAACAATTGACATTTTTTAAATTTACATTCAATTTTATTTCAGTAGCGTAAGAAATTCGTCATTATTCTTTTTGGGTGTTAGATCTACGTAAATACTCTCACTATCTGAAGCGGAGTCCTGCGGACCTCTCAAACAAGTCGATAGATTCTCAAGAATTGAGTTTCCGGTGCTATTTTTGGTAATTTGGCCCTATCGGCCCCCAGAATTTGTCTGCTGTACAGGTATGATTGCGTCTATTTTCAAACAGAACTGCACACCCAACAATGGTGCGCGACGGAGGTGAGCCAACAATGGTACCTTTGCGTCAAGGACGCCAACTTTTCCGATTTTGCGTTGCCATTTCTGGCGGAAAACGTCAGCAATACGGCTAGCCACAAACAGGAGCAGCTTTCGGCATTCAATCGGTCCTGTTCATCGTATTTCGGCTACGTTTCGTGCGTGGACAAACTTTCTCAAAAATATCCCAGGGATCGACTGGATTATTGCTTGCGAATGTTTCATCATGCGGAAATGACGACTTCTTTGGGTTTCGTGTGCCAACCGCGTATAGTGTCCGCTGTCCAAAAAAATTTTGACTGCTTGAACAACGTGATGGTTCAATTGAAAAAAGGAGGGCTGTGCGAGGGACTTTCTAATCAATCCTCAGCAACTAAGAAGAACTTCGAATCAGACTGCCGAGATATGCAATATCAATTCGCATGCATGGCGCCGATCATTCAACGCGAGTGTAACGTCGAAATGTACAACATCATGCGGTAGGTAACCATTACACGTTGGCTGGAGGAGGAGGGGTTAGGGTGTGCCTGCACCCCTCTAAACGCTTAAGCCTTCCCTTCCCGCGGATTACTGTTGACCCGAAAAATTCCTATTTTCAATAACATTTTTGGCGATTTCACCCAACCGGACTCCCAGAATTTTCATGCCGCCCACATATGATCGTGGGCGTAGGGGAAGAGGGAGTGGACAATGAGAATTTGAAAGATCCTCTAAGAGTCGTTAGATTTTGAATTAAAATATAATAGCAATACGTAGGGGTAGGATAAGGCTAGCATTTGGGAGCATAGGTGCACAGCATGGCTGATCTGGGGAAAGAGGGTCAACCGGTATAGGGGAGGTCAAAAATTTAGCTTTCTGGGCCAAAATGACATCAAGACTTAGAATAATCGCTAAAGTAGGTTTAAAACTATATACGTTACTATACAGTTTCCGCTCAATTTGAAGCACTTTTTTTAAAAATTTTTTCGAATTTCATCCGTTTTTGGCCGCCATATGGCCTCATTTTATCACAAACTTTTCGATTTTAGCATTTTGGGGAGAGTCTAGACCATAGATGGGCAGCACCAAAATTTTGGGAGGGAGGTGTGTGCAAAATGTTTCAAAGGTCAAAAAATGGTCTTAAAATGGTGGTATGACGAAAAACGCCATTTTTCAACGTTTCTCATTCAGCGCTATCCATTGGCATCTAAAATTGTGTGGAACACAAAAACATTCTCACAAATTGAATTCTGGCGGGCATTTTGGCATTTGGGGTTATTAGGCCTTCTAGAGGGGGTGCCTACCTCCCGAACCCCCTCCCTGTCCACGTGGACGTGTGGTCTAGAAGTCTCATCGGCACGTCTGTTTTTGGGAGTTTAGACCTCCGGAAACATAAAACATATCTCGGCAGATTATGATATATCCCCAGGAATTATATATCTGGGTTTTTTGATTTTGTTTCTTTCATCCTATCCCATTACCCTTAGAAGTTTATTGTATCAGGTAACGCATGGTCTACCCTTGAAACTTAAAATGCAGTCAAGACGAATAACGAATATAGAAAATAAATAAAATATCGGCTCTTCACGTGTAAGATTCTGTTTTACCAGTGCCATTTATTTTTTCACTATCAATGAAAAATGCTCCGATGTAACAAAAGAGGACGAATATACTTGGAACTGCAACGCTCCGATGGAACAATAAAGACGAATATACTTGGGATTACGGATTATAAAGGAAGTAAACGGAGCGGACTAGAAAAAAGCTAGGTACCTATGTATATGCCAAAGTCGCCAAATCTGTAAAAATCAGACTTTCTCTAGATAAAAGCCAAAAATCGAAGTATATTCTGCGGCCGCAGATCGAAATAAACTATTGAACCAAAAATAGGATCGAGAAGCTAGCAAGTTAGCTATGCAGTAGCGATGGGAAATTAGACGGAGCCAATTGAATGAAATAGCTAACACGATGTATTTTAAGTCAATTAACGAACTTGTTGGTTTAAAGCAGTAGAAAACGCGCAAGCCTACTAGAAACAGACTACATGTAGTTATGCTGGTACGCCCGCAACAATTTGTTCCACTAACAATTGACAACAAGTTTGCTTGCTAAAATGCTCATGATAACAAAATAAAACACCTTTAAATACAATTGCAGTTAGTTTTCTGCCAATGGCAGTACGAAGCAAGTCAGCGTTGCAACTTGCAAGCAATTCACAAAAAGGTTGCATTTTAGATTATGTTTATACGCTTTTACGTGATGCATTGAAAATTATTTGAAGAAGGTCAAATTTTTTCAGAGGCCGCAGAATATACTTCGATATTTTAGCGTTGCATAGAGAAAGTCTCATTTTCAGCAGATTTTGCAAATTTAGGCATATACATTGGTAACATTTTCCTAGTATCCTCCTTTTACATCCTTATTAATCTGTAATCCTAAGTATATTCGTCTTTTTTGTTAAATCGGAGCATTTTTCTTTGCTAGTACACTACTTTTAATCAGCATGATTTGAGTATATCAGTCAGTAAACACATACAGTAACATGCTACAATATATAATGACAGCAGTCCAAGAACGCGGAAAACAATGTTGGTTGGTCTGAACATCAGCATAACCTAAAGAAGACAACATTACCTTATTTAAACAGATCAATGGTTTTCAGCATAAACTTTGCGCAACTATTGGGTGTAAAGAACACTTACACTAGGATTCATTAATCCTGACGTTACATGACACATTTTGAAAAAATTAAGCTTCTACAACGCTTCTAAAACGTAAAGTTAATTTTCATTGTACACTTTACACAATTACTGAGTGTAAAGGAAACATACAGTCAGATTCGTAATCCTGACCTTACGGAACATATTTTGAAAAAATTACGTTTCGCTACGCTCTGGAAGTAAAATAAATTTGTAGTGTAAACTTGTACACATTACACAATAAATGAATAGTGCAAACTTTACGCAACTACTTAGTGTGAAAAAGTGACAAATTCGTATATCTGACATCACGTGGAACATTTTAATAAAATTAAGCTTCCGCAAGGCTCTAGAACTGAAGTTAATTTGCAGTGTAAACTTTACACAACTACCGAGTGTAACGACGATTTCAGTCGGATTTGTAATTCTTATATTACTTTGATATTACGAACAACATTTATGAAAGGCATTAAGTCTCTACAATGGCCTGAAGATAAATAAATATTAGATGTAAACCACTTCACACCATTATTACGTGTAAATAAACGCGCCTACCTGAAGTATAACGTTTGATTTTTTTGTATATTTTTAGATTTTAGATGATGTCCAGACTCATAAGCGGAGAAGTTGACAGAAAAAACAAGACAGAAACACGTTTAAACACACCCAATTTTCGACTTCACACCTCCCGGAAAAGCTAAATATTGATGTAAATTAAGTAATTTGATGTGACGTGTTGCCCTTAGAAAGTACTCTACTTTTATTCTCTTCGACCTAACCCGACTTCTAAACGGAGAAAGTGGGGAGCAAAAAAGGAACAAATACATATTTTTTCGCTATCCACTACATTGCAAACTCTAAAAATCTGGACCTAATTCCCCATTGAGTGTAAAGAAATTCAGTTTGAGCCAGTTTTTAGCATTGACATCGTAGTACGCCTGTGTTTGAAAAAATTCTGTCCCGCAAAATATTTGAGATATTGACCAATCAAAAGAGAGAAAAAGTGTTTTTTCGCCTCAAAAAGTATTACCCTTATAAACAAGTCAATATTGAGTTTTTTAAACGCGGTGTGCTGCGATGTGTAGCCCTTGCAACGTACTTTATCATACGTAGCGCGTTGGCGCTTACCTATAATATACTTGGGTACCCCAACATATGTCCCCCTACAGCTATAACCATGAAATTCTCTGAAGACAGCTATAATTTGCGAGAAGACTATCAATGAAACATTTGGCATTCGCCGAAAATCTGAGATCTTTTTAAGAATTACAAAGATCTTCGTTGCTACGAAAACCTATTAGTGTCAAACTTTGCCGTCAAGAAAGATTGCGCGCATATTATGGGCAGCAAAAAAATTCTGTGGGTGGCCGCATTGCCAAAAATATCTCCAAAAATTTAATTTTGAGAGCTCTATCCAGTTTTTAGGAGGGAATGGGCTGGCGGGTTCTTTCAAATTCCGCGGGGTTTCCAGACCCTATGCCCATGTGTGGGAAAATCCGATAATTACGAACAGATATCTATTTGTTATTTTGCAAACCATGAATGTGGAGCCAATACGGCCCCCTTATAGGCAGAAGCTTAATTTTCAGGTCTATGGGGTCTAGGCGATGCCGGCAAGTTTTCAATGATATTTAGTTCAAAAAATTGATAGACCGGGCAAAAAATTACATATCGCATTATTCTACACACTTTTATTACAAAAATCTACATTCGACATCAAATAATCGCGAAGAACAATAGTGGGTTTTTAGAATAGATTTTGGAGTTTGCGATGTTTTTGAATTTAGCGAACCTAATTAAGCAAGCTTTTTCCTTTACTAATTGTGATATTCATAGGGTGAGATCGATATTACGGTGGTTTCAAATATTGTTAAAAGGCTATAATATTAAAAAGCAAATAATAATAATTAAAACTAAAAAAATTAAAAATTTTTCTAAATTTTGAATGAGTCAGATTTCAAAAAATATCTAAATTACTAATTTAAGTCGTAAAATAAATTAAAAACTGTTAACACTGAAACCACGTTGCGCAGCATGTGGTTCTGCACGCACAAAGATATTACAGTAATTGATTCAAAATTTTGTTATCCTTCCTAAAAGCTTAATAAATTCTTGTCAGACGAAAATTCATTTTGATGCGTATTATAAAGATAATTTTGTATTTTTATTTATATCCGATCGATTTTTAGCAGAAGAGCTCTATGTTTATTAAATTGTCTTTCGACTAATAAATTGACTTTTACGGATCTTCTTGAAATAATTTTTATTTTGACTATGCAGTTTTAAATTTTTGGGTCCAAACCAGCGAAACACCGACTTTTGTAGACATTCAGGCCGGCCTTCTAGGTATATATGGGCAGCGACTAATTTTTGGGGGTTCGATGCGGCCAAATTACCAAAAATAGCACCGAAAATTCAATTATAGAGGTCTATCGATTTTGGGCGGGGTCCATGAAATTCTGGGAGTTCCAGACTCCCAGACCCCTACGCCTATGTAGTGTTACAGGTCAGTCCTCCGACCAGACATGCATGTGGAAAGAAAAAATTTGTCGAGAAAACGAGGTAGAATGAAAGCAAAAAACGGATGAAAATTGAGAATTTTGTTTAGAGTTCTTTAAATTGGTCGCAAACTGTGTAATAATATAGTTTTAATGCTATTTTAGCGCTTATGCCAGTTTTTGACGTCATTTTAGCCCAAAATCTTAAGTAATGGCCCCTAGCCCCAGACCGGCTGACCCTCCTTCCCCAGATCGGTCATACTGTGCATCTATGGTCTAGGCGGAAGCAGGCGTGGAAAACTTTTTTAGTCGATCAAAAAATGTAGTGCAACGGCGAAAATGGTATGAAAAACATTGAAATAGCTTCAGAACTAGCTTAATCTGCTATTATTTTTATGTGTTTAGAATTGATTTAGTCTTTTTCTAATTGCCTTTTTCATCGAGTGACCATGAGAGAAAAAACAAGACCACGTTGGGACGGGTCATCTAAGCCAGCCGGAGAATATTCTTGAGCTACAGTGGTCTTAAAATTAATATAAATCTTCACTTGACATCAGAACGGGCTTTTAATTTACAGTTACAGGTCAACTTAAGCAATTTCAGCAAAACACGTGATCTTTTATCTATATTACGCCTGGTTTGATTCAGATGGCAAAAAATCTCCCTTTTGAAGGTCAATTTGCTAGAAATAATTCGAATTTCTTACTTTTGTCGATTTCCTTACAGAGAATATATGACCACTACCTTACAAGCAATGTACGGAAGACAGTGTCCATTAACGGAGAAAAATATAAACAATCCCGCCTCTAACTTATCGAATCAGCTAGCTATTGAAAAGCTGTATCCGATCAAAAATGAAGGAGGTGGTGGTGAGTGCTCCGAGGGCCACCAAATGGCCATTTACAAATGCATGTTAAATTTCACACGCAGTCCAGGAGCTATGACCATTTTCGGGGGATGCAACGCCTCGGTTAAATTGCTGATGACCAAAGAAGAGGTTCGGCATTTAAGACAAATGTGCAACGAGTACGAGGTATGACCAGCAGACATGTACAGCATGGAGATTCTGGGTAGGGTGGAATTTTGAATTGCTTTTTTGAGCTCAAAAATGTTGGTTACGCGTCGACAATATCGTTTTTAGGCGTTTTTCACGATGCACTATCCTTCTACAGCATATAGACGTAAAACAAAATTCTAAAGAATCATCCAAAAGTCGGAAACAATTGAGGAAAATATAGTCAAAAAAAGAGGATATAGTGTTCACCTTTAATAAAGCTCCTTTGCTACGAATTTTTAGGAAATTTTAGGAAATTTTCGAAGCATCGCTAATCCTTAGGGTTTGGTGAAGAAAATTCTAAAGAGAGTTTTTTAACGTTTCTGACTATGATTTATCTTTCAGAGCGTAAAAAATGACCAAATTTAAAAAAAACTATTAAAAACAATGTACGTTCATTGTACAAAATATAGTGGAAAATAAGGCTATAACGCGAAGCGCCGTGAAATTGCCATTTTTCATCATAAATAGTTAAAACCGCTCAAAACAGCACCTTTCTATAAAATTTTCAGGTATTCATAAAACCGCTAATTTTGGGGCGCATGTGCAGTGTAATCAGTGTGAGGATTTGAGGTGAAACGAATATTTGTAATAGATTGCCTTTTTAGGGTTTCAACATGATAGATTAAAAATTCTGGCGATGCTTTTTCTTTCCTGGAACATAAAATTATATTAAAACTGCATAAACGTGTGAGAAAACTTGTAAATTGAACAGATTGTAGTCTAAATATGACTGTATGACACGAAGCGCCTGAAATTTGACGCATTTAAGCCAAAAAAATCGCTAAAATTAATACCTTTTCTACAAATTTTTCTACAAAATTCAAGATTTTGAGAGTTGAAACAAATTTTTGAGGGGCAAAACACTTTTATGAATGGGAAGTCCAGCAAAATGTGCATTTTGACAAATTATAAATCCGAACTGCTATACTAAACGTCTGCTTAGTTTAGGTTTTTCCGATACTTTTGAAAAATTTCGGAAAATTTCATTCTTAATGATCGAAAAAGGGACTAGCTAAGAGAATGTCTTCTTGTCAAGCTCATCGTGCTGGCACGGATATTACTTGACAAATTTTTTTGTCATAATTTAGGTGGTTTTAACTAATCGTGCAAAGATATCTGTCTATTAGGGTTTGTACGTTCAAATTCTACATTCTTTGAAATTAATTTCCCTCTATAGTATTCATGCTTTTTTATTCTGCAACAATATTCCGGATGTGCAACAGCTTTTATGGGCCATCTTTGTCCATGCAAATAAATGTTTTGGGAATGAAACCAGTAAAAACGTTAGGAAGTTCTAGAAATTTTCTGTGCTGACATCAGTAGGTATGTGCTTAATGCTCTGTTATAGCAAGGACTGGGCATTAAAGTTAAAAAATATCAAGATTTTCCAGCGTTGATGACTGTCTTGCTGCTCTTTGCGACATTACAGCATTGAGTTTAACAGTTTAATTAAATAAGCCAAAATGTTTTAGTGCTTCTCAAGTTCAAAATAATTTAGCGACTGAAGATTGACCGTTGTCTAAACGTTATTTGAGAGTTCATAGGGCAGGTAAGTTGAAAAACTCTAATAATTTTCACTTTTAATTGTTAGTAGAAAGCTTCAATATGTCGTTATTAAACAATGAAAAAACTTTTGCCATCTACTAACGAATTAATGCTCTACGGCAATTCGTTTACACTCTGTTAAAATTTAGGGCTCGTCGATTCTGTTACCAAAATCACCCCGTTTTGGCGATATGTTGTAGTTTTCTGCACCTAGTGTTAAGAATACCTACTTTATGATTTAAAAATGATCTGATAATTTATCTGGCCGAAGATTGTGTCAAAAAAGCGACAACTTACTTCTGGGGGATTAACAATATCGCATTTAGTAGAAAGACGCATAAAAAGCCATCAGTTGGCCAAAAGTAACATTTCTCATGCGTCAAATGCAACAAGCGTCTGAATTATTTAGTTATGCTAACCCACGTTATCTGAACATTGAAGTGTAGCCTTCTTTTTGGCCACCCTATACACACATTTTCGTATTAAATAAGTTTCTCTTAATCATATACAATTTATTCTCCCGTCTGAATAAAGTTTTATTTTCGTTCGCTTATTCAATTTTTGTCGTCGTTTTGTCAATAATGTTTTTAGATTTACAACGAGTGCCTAAGGCGCATCATTCAGGAGAAATGCGACCCTACTCCTTACACTTCAGTCTCAAAATTAGCGTATCCTTTATGTCACTTAATGACAATCGATAAATGGGAGATAAATCTTAATTGCCTGGCAGAGATTCAACATCGAAATGACATTGCAGAATGCTTCGAATCAGCAAGACGAGACAGTATAGTTGCTGTGAATGGAAGGAATCAAAGTGATTGCAGTCAATATCGGAAAAAATTTTTTGAATGCAGTTTCACAGAAATGAAAAGATTTTGCAACGCTGATATGGCCCAAATTTACATGGATACCTATACAAGGGTTGAAGCTTGCTAGTCAGATTCACAACATCATCTTTGCTCTTAATACACATTTTTTGATTGATAAATATTTGGATCATATATTGGACAGTGCATAAATTCTAAAGTAAAGGAGTACCTTACCTTCTACCATAAGTGGGCAGCAAGAAAATTCTGGGGAGTTGGGTGTGTGCAAGGTTTTTCAAAAGTCAAAAGCTGGTCTTAAAAATGGTGGTATGGCGAAAAGAACACAATTTTTGAACGTTTCTCATCGATCACTGTCCATAGGCATCTAAAAACTGCGAAAAAAACAAAAAAAATTCTAAAATTAAATTCTGGGGGCAATTTAGTTTCTGGGGAGAGGGTATTCGGCCTTCTGGGAGGTGCGTGCCCTTACGCCTCCTTCCCTCCTCCACGCTCACTTGTGGTTGCGTTGAACTACGTGAAATAAAATCCTGCAGTAGCAAAGCTATGATTGGATTGCCATTTAGAGGACGCGACCAGATACTAGTAAATGATGTCAGCAGTCTAATTCTATGGGATTGTTTTAGTAAACCCCCCCCGCCCACGTGTGCCTCCTATCCATTTCAACCTACCGACTTGTTAAGGTTGATTTATTTTTTTTTCAATATTTACAATTTTTATTTATACGAAAATTTCAAATCGCCAACAATTACAGTGTTCAGAGAGTGAATTAACTAGCAAAGGAAAATGCTCCGCTGAAACAAAAAGACGAATATACTTCGAATTATGCATGATTAAGCACATAAAAGAAGAGGAGTAGGGAAAAGTTACCTGCGTATGCTTGTGAAAGTTGCGGGAACCTACTAAAAATTGGACTTCCGCCAAAAAATGCAAAAAATCCAAGTATATTCTGCGGCCCGCAGAAGGTAGTCCTCCCCCTGAAAATAGACGCAGACCCCTACCCAAACTTTCTAGCCAGTACATGAATGAACATGCAATCTTTTTTAGTTTTTCCGTGGTTTCATATACTCGGGGTCCTGCCTGATCCCCATGCCTATATGTAGTTAAGTAAAGTATGTCGCTTGTTTATTCCAACATAGATAATTATAGGTTGCATAGCTTTGCATGACATATATCAAATTTGAAAAATAAAAAGGTGCTCTTTGCTAGGCTCGAACACCCGACTTCTCGAGTTCTAATCTGAGGCGGTCTCACCATTAGACAAAATCAGAGAATCACAGGCGTATGTAGCCAGGGGGTCAGTGGGGTCAGTTGACCCCCTAAAACGGAAAAGTTGAGCGAAAAATGGAAAGGGGGAGTAAAGGGAAATTGACTATTTTCAGGTTTAATTCGTTTTTCTGTATTAGTGTTACGCGCATCAATCTTAATCAGAGACTACAGAGTTTTTGGCGCTACGCGCCTACTGAATATATATTTCTTAACATTATATTGTTTACTTCAAAATTATCAATCTGCTTTATACCTGCCGTCTTGCCCTATCATCTATGTATAATTACATGGCCGGTCCCAGAAGGTGCACTAGGGGCTAGCCCCCAAAACCTGAATCAATGTTGCAAAAATGCGTTAGGTATAAAAAAGTAAATTTCAAAATAATCCGTCGCTTCACGACGCCTGATTTACTTCCTTCATATACTGAAAGCTAGTTGTGTCGAACAATTTATGCACATAATTTAACAATTCAACATTTTTCAGCAGTTTTATTAATGCGTTATGCTCCCCACGTTGATTTGACAGCGGTTAAAGTGTCATATTCTCTGCCACATTAGCTAATAACGTTTGAGGTCGCAGACCTGGCAGGCTAAATTTGCGTATAGTATATTTCTGCCTTTCGCATTCATTTTAGATTTGGAGACAGTATAAATAATATCCCGCGCTTTTTGAACACATATTTTCACGAATATTCTCAACAATTTTTGGCGCTTCGCACCGTATTTTGTTGAAACTATCTATTTGGCCACAGGCGCACACTGAGACCGCTACAAAATTATCTCTGCATTAGTGCAATATGATTTTGAGTTTTATTAATATTATGAACTTATTGTTGCAGTGGTACAATATGCAGGATTCTAAGCGTTTTAAGCATTTTCTTATCAAATATTCTTCAAAACTTTTGGCGCTTTGCAGCATATTTTATTAAAATTGTCCTATACCTACAGCTTTATTCGCACACTCTAAACGGTACTAAATAATTTTTGCATTAGTGCAAATAGGATAATAAGTTTTATTTGCTGTGGTAAAATATAAAGGTCTCTAAGCGTTTTTTAGCATATTTCATCAAATATTCTTCGAATTTTTTACCGCTTTGGGCTGTATTTTACTAAAATCATCTAAGCAGGCCCGCAGACTGGTTCCCAATTTTCCGACTATCTCGATTGTCCGACCGTCCGACTCTACAACTTTCCCGATTCTCCGACTGTCCAGATTCTCTGACCGTCTCGATCCTCCGACTTAAGCTCAAATGTGACAGGTGGCGCTAACCACACGTCAATTAACTGCTGAACGGTAGCACAAAGGTAAGAGGTAATCTTGATCTATCGATTGGGTTTAATACATAGGTATAAAGAATGAATTAGTAACAGGGCTAATTTAATTAATTGATTATTGCACGTACGACTTGATGTTTTATTCAGGAAGTGTTGCTTTATCATTTAGTAAAGTTGGAAGTGGTATTATGTTATTACAAAATTGCTCTAACGGTATTCAGTATGTACCTATCTATTTTCTGCTTGCCTCACATTTTTATATTCCTCTTTTCTTCACTTAGATTAACATATAGATGTAAGGATCTGGTCTAAAGAATCTACAAAGTGATAAATAACAAATAACCCTAATTTTGTAACGTAAGTATTAAATCAGGTAATTACTCGTTATTGAATCAAGTACATATAATCGTATTATACCTCAGGAACCGACACCAAATATTATTTCAATGTGATATCTGAAATACATTTTCCATTTTTGTTTCTATTTTTGAAAGTTAGGACGGAGTTTTGACCTATATCATGCATCTATGTCTGTAAATGTGTACACACATGCTGTGCAGTCCGAATATGCATTCCAGAAAATTCAGTTGTTTCTCACGCTCGTCAACCTTTAGCATGGACGGAAAATTGGGGTGGTCGCAGAATCGAGACGGTCCGAGAAACCGGAATTTCACGTGCCTAAAAATAGCCTTTTAATCAATTGAACAGAGATTCGGGACAGTCGCAGAATCAGGATGGTCAGGGAACTGGGACCGTCGGAGAATCGGGACAGTCCGAGAAACGGGAATTTCAGAAACCCGAAAATAACCTCTTTTATCGTTAGACGGAGAATCGGACGCTTAAAGAATCAAGACAGTCGGAGAATCGGGAATTATACGCCTCTAAAAATAATGGTTTATAGAATTGGTCGGAGAATCGGGATGGTCGGAAAATTGGGACGATCGAAGAATCGGGACGGTCAGAGAAACCGAAATTTTGCGTGCCCAAAAATAGATTTTATACAATTGGTCGGAGAATTGGACGATCGAAAAAATCGAAACGGGCGGAGAATCGGAAATTGTACGCCTTCAAAAATAATGTCTTTTAGAGTTGGTCGGAGAATCGGAATGGTCGGAGAATCGGGACGGTCAGAGAAGCTGGAATTTCACGTGCCTAAAATAGCCTGCTATACAATGGGCCGGAAAATCGGAACATTTGGAGAATCGGGACGGTCGGAGAAACGGGAATTTCAGAAACCTAAAAATAATGCTGTTTTATCGTTAGACGGGGAATCGGATGATTGGAGAATCAAAACGGTCGGAGAATTGAAAATATCGCCTCTAAAAATATTGTTTTATACAATTGGTCGGAGAATCGGGATGGTCGAAGAACCGGCGCGGTCAGAGAAATCGGAATTTCGCGTGCCTAAAATTAGCCTTTCTATGACAATTGGTCGGAGAATCGGACAGTCATGAATCGGGTAGTCGGAGAATCGGAACGGTCGGAGTAACGAGAATTTTGGAAACCTAGAAAAACCTGCCTTACCGTTAGACGGAGAATCGAGACGGTCGGAGAAACGGGACAGACCCGGCGCGCTCTTTAAACACTACGAAGTACCGTTTTTCCATATTCAGGGGTTCAGGAACTACATCCTACATTTAGAGGTGTGGAAAAATATGGGCTCAGTTCACATTGTGGACAATTTTTGTAAGTGCAAAAGTGCGTTCTAGAATGGCGAAGTCCCAAATTGTCGGCGCTTCGCGCCGAACTGATTTAATCTTTATACTTGTTATTGATGTCCAGGTTGCGGCATGCCGATGCAGCACTTTTATCATCAACTGTGCTGTAGAACTTCACTATAATTGAAAATCCTCATCTCCTGATACGGATTCAGATCAGTTTTTGTAATGCAAAAATGCGTTTTGGAGAGCCTAGATTCCAAACTTTTCCGGCGCTTTGCGCTAGACTGATTTAATTTTCGTAGTTGTTATTGATGTTTTGACCGCACTGCGCTGATTGCAGCACTTTTATAGACAACTTCTTCTAGAACGTTTTACTATGATTTGAATCCGCCTCTTCTGCACGGAAAATGATGCCCTCGATTGACCATTGACGACGTACACTGCGTTTTCAAGCTATAATTTTAAAACTATTCACTGGGTTAAAATTCACTAATTTTTTGACACCTCCCACTCTCAAATAAAATCCTGGCTACGCGCCTGCAAATGCTTATTTGGTTTTCTGTTCTTAAGAAGGTATAGCAATAAGTTATTAGCTTATACGCTCTTATAAGCTCAGTATAGAATACTCGCGCACATATTTCACTCTTAAGCTCACCAACAGCAGAACTTATTAAGATCGCGTCCAAGTGAAGCTTAACAAAAAATACCGACTTTGTTACCCCGTAGTTAGGACGTTGCACCGTCAGGATTACCTGTGTATTGAGTGTAAAGGGACGCGACGAATTGCATTGGATATCTATTGACATGTGATTCTTTTTAAAGATATTTAGCACGACTCGATTCATACCCGGTAAAGCTAGCAGAAAAAACATATTTGTTTACTTAGAGTTTAAACTTTACACATCCTTAGCTAACTATGTATTGAGTTTAAAGAAAGGCGTCCAAGTGCAATGTGTAATCCCTAAGAGTACTTTATCTTTACGATACCTTGCACAACCCGTATCGTAATCGAAGAAGCAAGTAAACATAAAAAGGTAAAAATGCATTTTTTTGTCTATCTCAGAGTGTCAACTAACTCCGTATTGATTTCATATGAACGCAGTCAAATAGCCTCTAATATTTACTTTATTGTAATTATAATTTTCAGGGCGTGACTTATAATCAGAGAAGAGGGGCAGTCAAAACTCGGTAAAATGTGTTTTTTCTCCCTAGTTCTTTACAATTAGCGTACCGGGGATCAAGAACCAGCGCAAATTTAAAAAAAAAACAAAAAGGAACGAATTTAGAGGAATTTATGCGCTATATTATGAATGCATTATATCCCATTGTAGAGATTCGAACTTTTGTTGTAAACTTTACATGCTCATTACAAGCTGGGCATAGAGTGTAAAGAAATATAAAAAAACATAAACACTGAATTTTTTTATTATCTATCTATTAAAAATATGCATCTCCCAGATGTGTCTCGTTAGAGCTGCAGGGGTTGTCTCTATTTGGAGATACCCGATTATAATATAGGTTGCTCTAACGCGCTACCTATGATATTAAAACAGAATTTTAATATTGTTAAGAAACTAAATCTTCTGCTTAAACATTCGAAACTTATACTTATCTCACGTAACATCTCTTCTAAAAATGAAGTACGTGTCTGTGGTTGCATACTACACTTGGTCGGAATTCTCTACACTTAATAGTTAGTTATTTATTAAGGTGTAAAGCATGAGTTGTGGGCTAAACAATAGTTATTCTTATTATTATTATTATTATTATTATTATTATTATTATTATTATTATTATTATTATTATTATTATTATTATTATTATTATTATTATTATTATTATATTATTATTTCAAAATTTTATGTAATTTAAAATTCAATGTAAAGTCATAAGGTTAAGGTGAATAAAAACTTTTTTGGGTAGATTTTGTTAATGATATTTTTGTATTATAAGTAGGGGATGTTTTAAATTTTAAGTTATAAATTTCAATTTTAAGTTTCTTGAATTTTTATATTTAATTAATGTGTTATGTAAATTTAAAGTTTAAAATTTGACGTTATTTAAGCTTTAACTTGAAGTTGTAAAGTTAGGATGAAAAACAGATTTATTTAATTTATTTATTTTATTTATTTATTTATTTTTTATTTTCATTTTTTTAAATATATTTTTATTATTATTATTAAATCAGACCATATAAATTCTAAAATTTAAAATTTAATCTAATTCGAAATTTGATCTCAATTTTCAATTTTTTCTGAAAAAACAGGTTTTATTCATTTTTTATTTCTTTTTTTTGTATTTTTTGTAATTATATTCGATGATTTAAACTTTAATTTTTAATTTTAATTTAAATCTATTTATTGATTTTTTTACAATTATCATTGAAAATATTCTATTAAATTTTAAAGTTTAAAATTTAATGCAATATGAAATTTAATGTGTCGTAAAATGTAATGTATGCACATGATCTTGGAGCTTTTGAATAGGTTTCTGCGCCGTTTTTGTTTAGGATCTTCTTCCGTTATGAGTAGGGGCATCATCGCAACTCTAAGAAGGCGGTGCGCTTAAGGGTCACGCATTTTACTGATTGAATTAGTTAGCACTCAATGGAGGTGTGCAGTAGTTTACACTAAAGGTTTGCTTTCAGAGTGTTGTAAAGGGCCAATATTTTTGTAAAATATTGTTCGGAACATTGGGATTACTAACTATATTTTAAAAATTCTTCAAACTCACTTGTACTTCAGAGCATTGCCGAAAATATAGTATTTTTTAAAACGTTCTTTAAAACATAAAGATTACTCTGTACTATAAGGAACACGAATTTGACTTCAATTTTCTTTACACCCTCTAGTTGTGTAAACTATGCGCTTTAGGTAAGCATTATATCTACGAGGTTGCACGTTGTAAGAGCTAAGTGTTATTGGTTTACGGATAATCCCCCTACAATTGGCCCCTCCCAAAACTCGCCCCCACACAACTCGCCCCCGCTCAACTCGCCCGTGATGACGGGATTCGGTCGGACGTCCAGAAGCTAAAAATCTCACCGGGATAAATATTTTGAATTTTTTATTGTAATTTTTTGATGCTAATGAATAACGCTGACAATTGAGTATTATTACCCATAACACAATTTTTCTTTTCCTGCCCTTTTTGTCTTGCCTGCTATACATAGGCATGGGGAGGGGTGAGAAGGAATATTACTCTCCATGAGCTCTGAAAAACTGGTAGCTGGATAGGCATTTTGACCGAAAAAAACATTGCTATATTGCCTTTTTCAGGCTCAGAAAATTAGCTATATAACCTTTTTTAGACTCAGAAACATATCGTGTAAGTTCATAAATTCAATAGAACTACTTGTCTTTTTCTGAGTTTCAAAAGGATTAATAGCAAATTTTTCGACTCTAGAAAGGCCAAATAGCTATTTTTAGTCCAAAAAGGCTGTATAGCTATGTTTGTGAGTTCAAAAAGGCTGTGCATTAGCCGCAAATGGTAGAATGGTAGAAAAATGGTTTCAATGCGATATCGTCGTTTTTTGCTGTATAATCGTTTTTTACAAGCCACTTAGCCATCACTATAATCTTCAACACTCCTTGAAAGTTCGACCTTCCACACCTATGTTGCCTGCGATGTTCAGCCTCAATCAAATCCCAAAGGCTTGACAATTGACAAATCAATTCAAACCCAGCCAGCATACATATGCGTATACTTATAATCCAATGCTTGATTGCTCCACACAACTATTAGACATGCGATTGGACTTACGGGCAAATAAGTACATCATGGAAATTCTGGCTGGGTTGAAAATGGATCAGGCCCAAACGTTTTTTAAAAAGTGCCTTTTCTGGGCTGAAATACGATAGGTGCACGGCAAAAACACTGTTTTTTGACGTTTCGGATAATGCTCGTTCTTTCTAGAACATAAAAACGTTTAAAAAAATCTCGAGAAATTTTAAAAAATTGAGTAAATGGAAGAAATTATTGTCAAAAAATGTTTTACGAAAATTTGTGATTTTTGAGGCGAAAATGGGCCAAAAACTCTTAAAAAGGCACATTCTTTGCAACTTTTACCAGCTTTTAGAAAAATTCGATAATTCTTAGGGTCGCAGCAATTTTGCGGGGGTCAGTTGCCATTCGGGAGAAGTCAAAACCCCCGAACCACGCTCCCCAAGAACACGTCTGGTTACGGGGCTAAATTCTATAGGGTTAGATGGTGCAAAATTGTCAAAAATAGCACCAAAAATTACATTCTGGGGGTTTATCGACTTAAGAGGGAGGATTTCAAAGACTGGGGATGTGTGAACCCTCACGCTTATGTGTGCTTTTTGGGTACCTAGAGACCCTTAGAATGGATAAATAAGAAGTTTTTGAGAAAAATGAGAAAAGTAAAGACAAAAAATCAATGAAAACGAGAAAAAGTGTTTCAAATGTATTCAAAATTGACTACTAACTGTAGATTAACCCTCCGTTTACCGTGTCCTATGCCGGAGGCATAATGAATCACTTTCGTGGCATTTTTTCTGTTCTACCTTATCCATGTGTCCAAAACCTTGTCTAGCCTCGTTTTGGCTTCAGTTACATCGTTTTTAATGTTTAGCTCGAAGAGGAGTTTTAGAGTAGTAAGAAATAGGCATTTTTTGGTATATTTACAGTGATATAACAAAAAATCAAGATGGGAAAATAAGGTTCTAATAAGAAAACTTAGTGGTTTATTCCTTTCCAGCTCTTTCAATGCATCTCCTGGATGTGTTTAACACAACAGAAATCTACTTTTTCTTGTTGTTGCATAATTTCCAACAGGTGCCTATTCTTATGTATTGTGATAGTTTTTTAATTATACATCTTTCAAAAATAATTTTCACAGAAAATAACATACATATTCAGAAGGAGCATAAAAAATTGCACTAAATGACAGTAATATCGGTCAGAGAATGTTAAGAAGGCATAGCTTAATATGCACTAGGAGTTTATGCCATGATGGTGCACTTCGACTGCAAAAACATGATGGTAAACGGAGGGTTAACCAGTTTTCCCACTATTTCAACATTTATGCCAGTTTTTGGCGTGCGTTTCGCCCAGGAAAACTCAATATTTGAACCCCCCACAGACCAGCTGCTTCCACCGGATATATGCCGATTCCAGAAAATCAGCATAAGCAATGCATCAGAAATATATGGAAATGTACTAATCAATTTATGTACGATTCATAATGCAAACATTGTGCACATAAAAAACGACAGACTCGTTATGCTGTAGCAGCAATGCAAAAACGTCGCAAAAATTTGTCATCATGAATACTAGTTTATCATAAGTAGGATTTTTCCTGAAGCTCATAAGACTTCGAAATACATAATTGTATTAGCAATCATGAACCCTCGGCTTGAAGTTCCAAGGGCCAGTTGATAAGGGGCTAGTTCGAGCGGGGCAGGTAAGTTGTGAAGGACTTATTCGTGAGGGAGAGGGCGAATTGTCTGGGGGCGACTTGCGGGGGGTTAAGCGAGTTGTGAGGAGCGAGATGTGTGGGGTGAGTTGTGAGAGGCGAGTTGTGTAGGGGCGAGTTGGGGGGGGCGAGTTATGTGGGTGCAAGTTAAGTGGAGAGGGGATGAGTTGTGGAGGGGGCGAGTTGTGTGGGGGAAAGTTGTAGTTTGGAGCGATTTGCGGGGGGGGGGGCGGAATATGGAGGGGTGAGTTATCCATATCCCAATTTTGTTACATAGTGATCATCGTAAAATTAGGATTACGAATTCAACTTTGCTTATTTTGCGACTCAATGGAGGGGTTGCATACCCCCGAAGCCACCCCTGTTCCCCCACGCCCACGTGTGAGTGCGACCAATAGAGCTATACAGCTCAGGGCTGTGGAATTTAATACGTCATATTGAATAGATAGTTGAGCTCAAAAAGCACAATTTCGCTAAAATGATGATTATCTGAGACGTTTGACTATCTGTATATATATATTTTTCAAGTATTGTATAAATAATCTCAAGAGACACGTAGAATGTACTCTAAGGCTACATTTTCGGGATGTGCTGATTGTGGCATTTTTCGAGTGAAATGTGGAGTTAATTCACCGAATGTGATCAGCACAATTTGGAATGTGACTGTTGATTTGGTAGTCAACTTTGCCGAAAGATTAGATCTACAATTTTAATGTGAATTAAATAATAAGATTGAGGAATTAATAAATCGTGAAAAACGGCTAGAATTTAGCATTTTTGTAATACGAGGAATCTAAATCTGAAAATTGCTTGCCTTTATTGTTCATAGATAAAAAGTTATTTATTCCTATCATTTTAGGCTTTGAAGCATAAAAAGTAAGCCTTTCGTAAAAGTGACGTCATGATTGCTCGGCGAAATGTTTTTTATGTCGCCGAAAAAGTTCTCTGCTATGCCTAACGTAGTATGTTGAAAAGACAGGCGCTAGCCGCTCATGCTCAGTCTATCTGGGCGACACTTACTAATCAGAGTCAATTTTAATGGTGTAAAGTTCAAACTCTGTAATTGAAAAAAACACGTTTCGACCGTTTTTTGTCTGTCAAACACTGCGCTTTTTGAATTGAACAGTGCGAACTACTCTGAAAATGAGCTACATACATGTCAATATTTACATATCGCACTTTGTTGCCTTTTTGACACTCAATACTGAGTAATTTTAGGAGGTGTAAAGTTCCAACTGTTGGTGAAAAAAATGTTTTTGGCAAATTTGTGCTTAGTCACCGTATTTCGATATGAGTTGGGATATGATACTAATAGTAAAAAATGTCACAAAAATCGAGGTTGACGCATTCACATAAGCGCGTTTAATTACGGTAAATGATGAGTAATTTCGGAGGTGTAAAGTTGACACTAAAAATTCATTTTACTGAAGAGCGTTGCAGAAACGTGACTTTTTTCAAAAATGTTCTCCGTAACGTCAGAGATTACAAATCTGACTGTCAGTTTTCTCTGCACCCATTAGCTAGAGTAAAGTTTAAATTATTAAGTTAATGTGAGAGATTGTTCGGTTTCACTGAAAATTCGTGCGACTTCTAGAAGCGTTGCAAAAATGTAAATGTTTTTTGAAAATGTTCTACGCCAACGCCAGGATTACAAATCCGACTGCAATCGAAAACTTTTCTATGCGCCCTTTAGTCATTTAAAGTTGACATTAATGAATTATTGCAGGTGTAAAGTTTACACTGAAGTCTATTTTACTTCCAGGGCATTGCGCAAAGCGATTAATTTTTTCTTTAAAATATTCTCCTTAAGGCCGGGATTACAAATCTTACTGTTGTTTTTCTCTGCACCCAGTAGATCATGCTCAAGTTTACATTATTGAGTTATAAGCGGCTTTAAAGTTACACTGAAAATTCATTCTACTTCCAGCTGCCCCGCACAAAAAAACGTGATTTTTTCAAAATGTTCTCCATTGCGGCGGGAATACGAATCTGCAAGTGTATGCTTTGTTTTACAGTCAATGCTTCTGTTAAATTTACACAGAAAATGAACTTTGGATTCAAGAACGCTGCAGAAAGGTTGATTTTTATTCAAAAATGTTCTACATAACGTCAGAACTGCAAATCTGTCTGTTAAAATTTGTTTACACGCAGTACTTGTATTAAGTTTACACTGACAATTAACTTCAATTCCAGAGCGTTGCAGAAGATTAAAATTCTTTTTCAAGAATGTTCACTGTCACAACAGCTTAATTTTTTCAGAATAATCTTCATCAGATCAGAATTTTGAATTTGAGCGTAAGTCTTCTTTACACGAATTATTTGCGTATAAGTTTGCACTGAAAACATTTAATCTGTTCAAATTAGGTAATATTGTTTTGTCCAAAAAAGGTAAAATGCTGATGTTCACCAACAATCTTGTTTCTACGTTCTTGGATGCTGTCATTCCTGTGGCGTGTTACCGTAAGCATTTATTGACTGATTTACTCAAGCTCCACCAGTTAAAAGTAGGGTGCTAGCAAGAAAAAGTAAAATGCTTCGATGGAACAAAAAACGACAAATATGCTTGGGAATTGCGCATCATCAAGGGCATAAAAGGAAGGGACTAGGGAAGAGTCCCCTATGGCTGTGAAAGTTTGTAAGAGTCTGCCAAAAATTTTAGGCTTTCTGGTAAAAAAACGTAAAAAAAGAAGTATATTGTTGCGGCCATACTGAAAAAAACGAAAAGTCATCACAAATACATTGTTGACTAACTCCAGAAAAGAGATTATGTGGAAGCTGTGATAGATTGTCAATAACCCGGCCTAGTTTCTTATCGAAATCGATTTCTTTTCAATACATAATTAGATGTTTATTCAATCGTCCAAGGCTTGCACACCAAATTGTTAATTGCAGCGCCAAATCCCCATTGGAATGTAATGAAAGCAAAGGTTTTGGCCAGTCTGTAGCCTCTAAATCGTCAGTACGTTTGTTCATGGAAGGCTTTTGTCCCGCAAAATATTTGAGATATTGACCAATCAAAAGGTAAGAAAAGGTGTATTTCACCCTATGTTACACACCTGATTTCGACCTTTACACCATGATAAGTAACTCAATAATAAGTTTTTTACACGTGGTTTGCTGCGAAGTGTAGCCCTTAAAACGTACCTTATTTTCTTTTTATTTAATTCATTTCGATCTATAACCGGAGAAGTTAAAGGAGAAATCTTTGTCAAAATCTGTTTTTTACACCACTTACTAGAGTATAAAGTTTAAACTGCTAGATCTAAATCTACATCGAGTGTAAAAAAGTTGGACCGTAAGCAGAAAAGTAGCCCGTAAGCCGTAGTTCATTTCTATTTGAAAAAATCTTTTAGGATTCATTACTGCAGTTGTTAGCAGACATTAAGAAGCTAAAAACGAAACCAAAATTTGTCTTTACACGTGCAGATTTAAACACTCTTTACACTCCCCTCAATAAGTAATGCGAAATTCAAAAATAAAAAATGGGGCTATGTAGAAAACTCATTCTTCTACAATTCAAAACCATCAAATTGTTTGAGGCTTCAAGATTGAGTTGTCCACAAGCAGTGAAAAAATCTACCAAAATTCGCGCTTTATATTACAACGTTACACAAAAACTTTACAGGTCCTTAACACAGTGGATATTGAGTGTAAAGAAAAACAAAAAATGATGGGTAGCGAATTTCTTCCTTATCTTTCTTTAAAAATAGCCGCACCTACCAGATATGTCCTGTTATAGCTGTATGGAAGCTCATATGTTAGAGGTGCCCATGTATATTATAGGTACGCACAAATGCGCTACCTATGATACTCGATTTTAAGCCCGATGCTTACTTTTAATTATACATGGGTACAAATTTATGTAAATCGCATTTTCGTTAATTTATCAGGCATAATTATGTATGGGCACGAAGCTGGCCTTATGAATGTGGAGTAACTGAAAATTTGGAATTCGGATATTTCATCAAATACTTGTCGACAGATAACAATAATGGTGTGTGAGCTCGAATTACGGGAAAAGAACTAAATTTCAAAGATATTTGAAAGATTGATAAAAATTGAATTGGTCATATAAAAATCGTCTTATAAAATGACCACACAAATGATTTCTCAACGTTTTATCCATAGCTCAATCCGGTTGAAAAATAGTTTAGCTTGCTTTATTCTCGATTCTCGTACATTGCTAAGAATAGCAATAGAGAATATAAATAATACTGTTCGGAAGTTTCAAAAATTTGTACATCTTCTGTATATTCATACGGACTTGGGCCCTTTAGAAGACAAATAGTTATGCAAAAACAATACATTCGATGCAAAGCACCCGAAATTTCGGGCCTATTAGCTGGAAAGCATGCTAAAATGTATTCTGGCGGTCTTTCCAATGCGCTTCAGCGAATTTTGCGATTGTTTCCCTCTGGAGGACCCTTGCAAAAACTCGTACTTTCAAAATTGTAAGGGACTAGTCCACCCTTCCCCCATCCCCCCACAACTACGTGTATGTGCATTTATATTGGTCGATAGCCTGAGCAGAAGCCAAGCATAATGCAGGCAGGCTTTGTTGTGAGACGATGCGAGGTAAATCCTGCCACCTTAGGTTTAGCTTATGCCTGACACTAATATGAATTTGCACTGCATGATGTCCATCGCATTTGCAGTCAAATTCACGAAAGCAACTTTTCTAAAATTTGCATAAAATATGCATTAATTTGCATAGGTATAAAGTTTGACATAAATGCGTCACATATATGTTCAGAAAAGCATATACATACTTGACGAGCGTATCAAAAATATTTGAGTGGAATCGATTATTTTTGCAGAAAAATCTGAACCTTTACCACCGCCAGAATGCTAATGGATGTAGGGATGGTCTGGCTTGACCTCCTGGTTTCAAAAGATGATGTTCCAAAGTCCCCGAAATTCAATTTTTAATTTTTTTTGTTACCTTCATTTCGCTCTGATCACAAGTTTTTGTCTTTGAAAATTTTTCAAGTCCCGCTTGATCCATTAAAATTAAGGCGCCGCCCATGCATGTTCTCCACTGCACAGTACTGTTTGATCAAATAATTAATCAAAAAATAATAATGAAATACGGCCAAATATCTGACAGTGAGATAAAAGTGAAATCTTTTACTAAAGCGCGTGCAAAATCAGAAAATCTTGGCCTTAATTCCATATGACAAATTATGCATTCATAGGATGCGTAATTATGATATTACGTATAGGCTCAACCAGTCTTAAAATAAGATTTTTTCAGGGCAATCGCAACAATAAGGCCATCGTATATTTCAAGTAAATCCTTAACGCATGGATTCGCTGCTCTTAAAAAATTGGCATTTCAAATTGACACTGGGCGTTGTTGGATAATAAACAAACCGGGTATCAAGTGTCCATGACCAAATTTACTGGGTAATGGCCTCGCTTAATGCAATATAGTATTTGTATTGGCGTCATGTTCATTGATTAACATCATCGGAATATGAAGTGTTTATTTGGTGTTGTCTTATCACTGACACTGTTCGTGAAAATTTATTTAGCCGATATGACCAGAGCGACAAGTTAAGACTAGTTACATGGAAGTTTTGCAATCATTTTTGAAATAAGGAACTCCTCGCCTGATTTATTCAACATGACTTCTAAAATGCTGTATGAGAAGCAAGCTACAAAGGCCCAGAACACCTAGTATAAATGCTAAGGTATCGAAGCTGAAATTTAACAGTTCCTAACCTATGTTCAAACAGTTCGTTCTTTATCTTGAACCTATCAAAATTTTTGAGAGACTAGAGCTTTTGGCCACGCTTTCGCGTGGGTTTTAACAGTATTAGAATTTTAAAAAAGTTGGGCTTAAATCAATGAATTTAGTAATCAGATAATCTTTAATTTAGTTTCTTGTCATTTTTCCTAATAAGATCAGTCGCAATATCTTTTCACGAATAGGGCGAAAATAATGCGATGCCTATCATAATTAATCCATATTATTTTGCAGCAGGAAATCGTCATAAAGCCAGATTCCAGCGCAGATTCCAGATTCCTAAATTTTCGAATTTTTCTAGATAAAAAGGAATTTTGGAGAAAATAGGCAAAATAGGCTAAAATAAAGGCTAAAAATTGAAGTTTTTTGCAAAAATGTCTGCCTGAAATTACTTAAAAGGTCTGCATTCACATAGTTTTTACCCAAATTTGTACACATGATACGCATATTAAAAAGCAATTTCGAATCAAAAAAGTGCTTTTTGATCTCCAGAAAACCATGCTGTGTACAATATAGTGAAAACCAGGCAAAAAATAATGTTTCAGATCTTTACAATGCAGAACCGCCTTAGCAGTCATACGTATAATCCATTAATCAGTAAACATTATACTAAAATTCAATTCATGTGCAGGCTCTCTCTAATTCATGGTATCTTCAAAAAATCAGAATAGTCTGAAGTAATTCTAAATCAAAGCTGTCTGTACTGAAATCTGCCTTAGTTGGATTGAGCGCAATTTAAGGTTTACACTATAACACCTTGTCTAAAGAGTGAGCTTGATCTGAAAGAAGCTCATAAACATATGAAAAGTCAGAAGCTTTAGCTTTTATAAGTCAACTGGCTATAACAATGGATAAACATCAAGCGATTCAAGAATCAGCTAATAATTAGTACAAGTTTGTAAAGTGCATGAAATTTCAAAAGTTGTTCCTGTTCAAGCGCGTGATTTTGTCTTACTCGGAAGTTTCCGATTTCGTCTTTTACGTAGAGTCGAGGTGCTTAAACCTCACCTGCTTTCTCATGGGATTCTTTGTCACGTTGCAGGGACATTTTGACACAGATGCACTGCATGTCCGGTGTTAGACGTGGTCAGCCGGAGAGTTGATTTTGAGGAAAAGTGGCTTCAAAATGCTAACCTAGCATAAATGCTACATGGAATCTCTGCCCAATTTGGAGTACTTTTCCTTAAAAATTTTTTTGGAATTTTCTCTGTCTTTGGCATTCATTTTGCCCTAAGCTTCCTTGAAAATCTTCCAATTTTATTTTGACGAGTCTTACCCTGTTAACTCCAAATCTCGCTTGCTTGTCTGGCTGGAGGAAAACATCTGTGGTAGGGCCGAAATTTTCGCATCTCATGATTGGGACAGGAAGTACTCATAATTTTTGAGGGTTTCGAGGTTTCTAATCGAGGTTTAAGTATCGAAAATTTGTCAACAATCATAAAAATTTGCGTCGATTCAGGTTGACACGTCTGCGGGTAGTTTTCGGGGGTCAAAGTAGGGTTATAAATCTCGGAGGTCCGAACCCCTGTCCAAAGCGCTCGGGTATCACTGAAGTAAGTTAACACCTTGTAAAATATTTTTCCAAATCTAACAAAAAACAACTTTTCTGATTAAATCGAAGTGGCTAATTACAAATACAGGGTGGGGCAAAAAAAGTGGTACAATGTTCTCGCTAACATGTTTTATGACAAAGGCAAAAGAAACAAATAGAGGGCATAACACTTGGGCAGTGGCGGATCCAGGATTTTCCTTAAGGGTGGGGGGTTGGTAACCCTATGGGGGGGCGGAACCCTGACTTGGGCGGAAAAATTAGCCGTTTTTACCCGAAAATCGCTAAAAATAGCTCAAAAATGCTTAATTTTGCGCACGATATTGGGCCAATGGGGGTGGAAGACGGCCGCTCCTCCCGCCCCCACCCCCTAAATATGCCCCTGCACTTGGGAGAGAATTCATTTCTGAACAAAATACTCAATAAATCTAACAAAATGACTTTTTATCGGTTTCACACGAAATAATTTTCACAATGTCCTCTAGAAGCTAGAGTGACTAATCGCAACCGTACGCGCGAAACTTATCACTAGCAGCGTTGATGCTTGCTTGTGATAGTTTGTTCCAACAACGTTTTATGCGTCGTTTTAAGCCCTCAAGGTCCCTAATGGGCTTCTCATAAATCTTTTGCTGCAAAGCGCCCCGAATGTAAAAATCCATCACATTTAAATCAGGCGAACAGGGGAGGGGCAATCGCCATCAGGTTGCAGAAAATTTGCAAGAGATTTTCTCGTATCGAAATCGAGGAAATGGTAGCCCTCGATCTTTGTGCGGTCGCCCCATCCTGCTGTAGTATGTAATCCTTTTCGGGATACAGTTTTTCTAAATCTGTACGAGCGGACTTCAATATGGAAATGTATTTAAGCACTGTCCACTTTCGAATTTGAATCGATGAATTGAATGCAACTCTTTCCGCGTTTTGAAACAGCTGCCCATACCATAATGTTTTTCGAAAATTGTTTCGTTTCTCTTATTAATCGATCCGGACGAAACGTTACGTTTTAGAGTATCAGTGGAGTAGACACGATTATTTCGCGTGCAGACAGATGGTGTGCCGACCGAAAAGTCCTTTTCATCGGAAAAGACAGTTTTGTCCAAATCACGTGCTCTAATGTTACGCAATAATCGTTTCGATCGATAACGGCGCTTCAGTTTAAGTCTTAGATTAATTTCTCGCAAAGGAACGCATCTAAAGACCTTAACCTTGATCTCCTTCAAGATACGACCTCACAGAACGTCGAGCAATGTGCGATTTCACTGTTGATTATCCGTCGCGAAAGATGCAGACCAACCGTGTTTTTACTGGACTGATGATTGATTTTCTAACCATTCGAATGTTCTTAAGTGTTGCTGATCTAGGGCGACCGCTGCCCTTGACACAATCGGCCGAACCAGTTTTATGAATTTTTCCATCAAGTTTCTAATAGCGAATGAAGTCAAGAAGCTTGTTTGAATCGGGTAAAAATTCACTTCGCAGCCCTTGTTGACCAACTTCAAAACAAAACCTCGCGAATTCGGCGATAACTTCCCAAGAACTCAAGCAATGACGATGAAATGTTAAAGTACAGACTTACGAACCCTTCAACTACATGTTTTGTAAGCAAGGAGTTTGGGGGATTGTTTAAAGGTGAAACTATTGTGTAATTGTTCAGGTACCACTTTTTTTGCCCCGCGCTGTATATTAGTCAAAAAGTTGTCAAGATTCCTATTCTAAAGTCGCAATAAAAACTACAATTTTTAGCGTTATTTTATCATAGAGTACGCTTCGGTTATCTAGCTATAGCATGTTTTTGCTTAGTTGGCTTTTTTCTGGCATTGTATATCGTATTTCAAGCCCAATTTTTCACGATTTTAGACATAATTTAATTCTTAACAACGACTAGATCAAGTTTCAGAAAATGTGTGCCACTCACTTGTTTTAAATGGACCAGAAACTAGGAATCAACTTAGTTTTTCTTATTTTAACTTATTTCAACTAGTTTGTTCTTGAATAAGATAAGAACGACTTTTTGGCTATTATATTCGTAATCAGCTATCTCAATTTAGCAAAAAAGTTCGTTTTTGTTCTTATTGGAAACGAATGCATAGAAACTCCACATCTACCGACCTAATATCAAAATAAATATGCATGAAACAAGAAAATGAGAGAAGTAGGTACATATTCAAAAAGTGCGGTTGGCGACGTCGTTGTTGGGAAATGAAGTATCTTCATAAAAGGAGTGGAAAAATCGAAGCCCCGAAATTTGATGTACAAAGTGAGAAAACGCCCAACATTTATGTTGAAAGTTAGAAAATGCTGTTGTGGTCAAGCGAAGCGCACCTTCAACAAAATGATTGAACAATGCAAAAATTCCAGCTATCTTAGTAACTTTTCACCACCAGGAATACGTACGACTTGCTGACTTCCATATTCGTAACCCAATATAGCCCGCGAAGCATTTTTCTTTTTTTTGAAAAGTATTTAGCATGCTCCAAAAATTCTGGGAGAGGGGTTAAAGGGTTTTCAATGGTCAAAAAAAGGGTCTCAAAAAATGGTGGTATGGGCGAAAAAACACCATTTTTCAGCGTTTTCTCATCGGGCACTATCCATCGAGTATAAAAGAGCGAAAAAAACACACACCAAATTCAAGAAATTGAATTCACGAGGAGTTGTCCCGGTTTCTGGGGGGATTATTTTGGTTGCTCCAGGGGGCTGTATACCTCCACAACCAACCGCCCCATCGATGCCTAGGTGTGGTGTTGACGTAATCCAGTAATATCAGGTGCTCGTGCATAATCCCAGGGGCTTAAATGAATGAAATGTCTCCCGGACATGGTTTACCAATATTTGCCGCCCATTTATTTTTTACCGCCCTAATTTCAATCAGAGACGTTTGGCGAAGGGACGTGTGATAACGGCTTTCGGCAAGACTAGCGTCGTTGCATCGCCATATCCAATTTTTCCGACTACGATTTTCTGAATCCACCAAGTATCGCTAGTCGGTTAGCTACTCGATAAACAGGCCTTTATCACGTCCCTCAATAAGACTTGCGACTGTTACTTCCAATACAACTCGTGTCTAAATGGAATTCACGGCTTGCAGTCGGCCAATCAGATCGACGACTGCTTACAATCGTTCAATCATGCGGAAATGAGGGGCCATGTTCAATTTTTTGTGTCGGCCAGAAATTTTCGACACCATCGAACGAAATTTCGGCTGTCTAGCCGGCGTAGTGACCAGATTTGAGAACGGAACTCTGTGCTACCCAATTTCCGTTGATTTTATAGCCAGGTACGCCAAAAGGGCGACCAATTGTCAGGATATACAAAATGTATTGAGCTGCGTTTCGCCGGTCATTAAAACCGATTGCGGCGTCGAAATGCGACATAATTTGGTAAGCGACGCAATCGCTCGATATAATTTAAAAATTATATAAAGGAAAAAAAGAACATTTTTAAAAAAATTGAAAGGGACATTGGAAATTTAAATTTATTTTGGAACTTGATCACTGTCTAGAGCAGAAATGAACGAATGTGAAGACTAGATATGCACGGGTAAGAAGGGGTTCGTGGTATTTAGACCTCCTGGAAGAGAAAAATATACGATTATATGGGGAAAATAAGGTAAAATGACGGCAAAAGAAGGATGAAAATTGTAAATTTTCTTTAAAAATGTTCGGGACTGGCTGAATACTATAGAATAAGCTGGTTTTATCGCTCTTTTAATATTTATACATGTTTTTGAGGCCATTTTGGTCTAAAAACTCACTAGCTAACTCCAAACTGGTTGGGTTATGCTTTGCATGTATGAACACGATTTTAGGAAGTAAAATTTTTCTAAGGGCCACATAAAGAACAGAGTAAAGGTAGTAAATTATTGTTTGAGGTTCCCACTTAAGCTTCTAGCAATCAATGACAAATGGTGTTTTGAAAGCAAATGAATATTCTTAAAAAATTGACTTACAAAATTTAGCGTAGGTGCCTCCTAGATTAGGGTTGTTGAGCACAGGAACCTAAACCTCCTGATCGTTCATCTTGACGAAGAACTAATAAATAATTGACTGCTGAAGAATTATCTGAAAACTTGTAACTATGATGGTTTCTGCTCTATCACTCACTGCCAGACGCACAGCATGTGGAAATTCTAGAAGATGATGCCGAAAATAACTTTCTAAAAGTGCCTTTATATGCACAAAAAAAGATAAAACACGTCAATAATATGATTTTTCGGCGTTTCTTTGGATGTTCTCTCCTTTTTAAATTTGAAGATATAAGAAAAAATTTCGAAAAACTTCAAAGAATTAGAGGGAATCAAAGAAAATATAGTCATAAATGAGTATATAGGAGTGAATTG